>WBMZ01015560.1:0-59959 GCA_013400975.1 Atrichornis clamosus
CTGAATTTCAATGTGGAAGAAAGAGTTTCATGTTTGACCTTTTATCTCCAGTGCCATGGGTCTGCCTGCCTTGCCAGCACGCTTTCAATCCGTCCTGTTCCCTTCCATTTAGGTTACAGATGAGGTAAGGAAATGTAGCAATGCCTGCTCTTTTTTCTGTTTTGCTTTCAGCTTAGAGCATTATCAAGCGATCCCTGGGTTTAGTTTCTGCATTCATTTAATTGCTTTTATAAAACTGATTTGGCAAGTTTGGATGACTGATAAGGAATAAACTTTCTCTCACAGCTGCTCCAAAACAAATTTCTTTAATCCCTTTGGACTGAACAAATGCAGAAGATATTATTGACAAT
Organism: Atrichornis clamosus; assembly: GCA_013400975.1. NCBI lineage: Eukaryota > Metazoa > Chordata > Aves > Passeriformes > Menuridae > Atrichornis > Atrichornis clamosus. The sequence goes on from WBMZ01015560.1 coordinate 351, forward strand.
TTTCAAATAACTCGAAGATTTTTCATGCGTATTTACTCAGCGAATCAGAGTTTTATCTGGATAAAATCTAAATGCTCTGAAAATTTCTGAAAGCCTTGCAAGTACAAAGATACTTTTCTCAAAGTCACAGGAGGATTGAAAGTGAGAGACAAAAAGACATTACCAAGAAATCATCTAGGTACTAAGTACCCCTGGAAGGCTTTAGGAGTGTTAGCATCCCGGCATACCAGTCAAAAAACTGGCAGCTGAGAAAGGCAACATACAGATGGGAACGGAACGAAGGGCTAGCTTGACAAGAAGCAACCCAGCAAGTTCTGCCTCTGCTGTGATTTTCTCCCTGCCCACACCCCCTCCCTCCAAAAAAAGAAAAAAAGGCACAAAGTTATTTCAGTGTAAGCAGGCTAAATAACTGGCATCTGTCCTGAAGTCTTGTAAAACAAATTGTAGCTCTATGCAATTAAGTCAGCTGGGTTATAGTATCCTGCAAGATTAACCATTGCTAGTAGGAATGTTGACAAGCCCTTTGATGTAGCAATGCAGTGGTGCCCCCTCAGAGAACAAAGCAAAGCTCCTGGGAAATAATTAAAAAACATTTTGGTCATCTTGTGATGCAAATACAAATTTTTTAGGTTATGCAGAAATAAACTGGAAACCCACAGAACATCACCAAAACAGACTAAAGTAAGGAGACTACTGATATTTGTCCAAATGCGCCTGAAAGGAAATGAAAAGGCTGGGAAAGAGAGAGGAGAGAAAGGTTTCTGAGTAACTGTGGTTCAGGAAAATCTCTCTTTCCTCTCTGCCCATCTAATTTTTTATTTTTGTAGTCTGATAATGGAGACAAAATTCACACATCTTTTCATTAATCCTAGCTTTCTCCTTCATCTGGAAAACTGACACCAATTATGACTTTAGAGTCATACTTTACTAATTCAGAATCTTGTTAGAGAACAGTATTTGCGTATTCAAATCTGTTATTTTCACTGGTCTGTGCCTATATTGTGTGTCAAGCAAAGCTTTTCTTATGTTACCTTTTAATGGTGTTACAAGGAGTAGGGTCTGTTCATTAGATAGACCATACTCAGCTAGCTCAATTCTTCCAACTGTTCTTGAGCTCTGTTACTTTTTGCTTGGAGAAGAAAATTTACTGAAAAAAAGATCAAGGAAAAACAAGTATTTTAAAACTGGTCACTTAATAGTTGATGTCTATCTAGCAAAGCCATCTTTGGGTTGTTTTGGCAACATAGTATATTTAGGAGGCAGCTGACCTTAAATGGGGCATTTCTGGATAAGAAAACAGTCAAATCAAGACTTGAAAAATTAAGACATAAATTACAGGGAGGAGCCAAGTCACGAAGTCTCTTCTTTCTCTCCTTTCCCAGTCTTTCTCATACATCCATAATTCACTAAAGGAGTGTTTTGAACAGTTCCACAACTGCAAGAGATAATGGGTGAAGGGAATTTTACCATTTAGCCCATACACAGTGGTCTCCTCCTATTCAAAGATGCAAGCCTGAAAAATTAAGAGGTGTGAAGTACATACAGTCCAAGGTGTGAAAAAGAGACAGGCATGGTTAAATCACTTGCATCACTTTTTGTATATACTGATGTTTAAAACAGTATTGTTTAGTGATACAGTATTTTTTCTTATGTACCTGAGTCCCTCATTACTGCTTAAACCATTTGAAGGGATTATTTGTTTTTTAAATAATTTGTGCAGCGAAATGAGGAAATCCCACATTGGCTGCATGAGCATTCTTGCCATTGCTTGTGGTTTGAGCTGCCTGATGCAGTGAGTTTTCTGGACCACTGTGAGAGAAAAATCATGTGCTGAAGGTGTAAGTCAGCAGTGAATCAGTAAATAGCTGCTCCTCTGAAGATCAGCCCATTAAGAAGCAGACATCTGAATGAAATAAAGTTCCTGGGGAGCCTCTGGCACCACACATGCTAAAAAGAGAGGCATGAAACCTTGTTATGTGCCATGACCGAGCAAAAGGCATTTTTACCTAGGCGGGATTTGTGGTTAATATTCTACTCTTGTGCTTCCCTCACTGACGCCCTGGCGTGCTTTTGTTTATGATGTGGTTTTGTTCAGCACATTTCCATGCGACCGACTGCGAGTGGCTCAGCCACCTCAGGCACAGAACAGAGCCCAGCTGAAATGCCAAAGGCTGGAGCTTTGTGACATGAAGAAAACCAAAGAAAAATATCAGAACTCTTTTTTCTTTTTTTTTTTTTGCTTTAACAAAAGTCTTAACGATAGCTTCCTTATTCAATAGAATGGTGTTGTATGGATATATTACAGCTGGTCAAAAGACTCCAAGAGTATTTAGCTTTTAACTAGCTTTTTTTACTTTTAATTAGGTTTGTTAGTCATGAATAGCTGAAAGACACAGAATTTGTGTAACTTAGCAATACACAGCGACATTCACAGCTCAATTAAATAATTCACATGCCAATCTCTAATCGTGATGCAAGAAGACTAAAAAACAAATTAGATAATCATAGCTTCCTTAGCCAATTTCTTGAAAACGAGGAGCAGGGTTTGTTGAGGCAGATGGCAAACAATGTTTTCTGCAAAACAGCAAACTAAAACACATCCCTACTCCCATGTGGGAAGAGGCACAATGTGTTTTCAAAACACACTCTCACCATGAGCAGCAGGTGTGTAACTGAACAGTTGCACCAGTGTTTTAACAGAGAATTCAACTACCATGAAAAGAGAGGGAGGAAGCTAGCAAAACTTAATGAATTAAAATTGCAATTTCCCAAAAAATCTTTTAAATTGTTAATTTATAAGCTGGAAATCTGTGAAATGTCACAAATAAGGAAGTGATTGAGAATGCCCACTGAACTGAGATCTGTCTCTGACAACACATGCATAAGTAGAAATCAGCACTGAAATTAACTTCAGTTAAATTAAGCACCCATGCCAGCTGTGAGGAATGAAGCCATAGATGTAGTTGTTACAAAGCTGCCAAGTTCTGGGGTTTTTCGTTATATCATGGCTTCATTACCTAATCACTCTAATGTTATGATACATGCATACTGTATGCAAAAAACATGTACAGCACAAAAATCCAAAGAAGTCACTATATATTGCTATGTTTAGTAGACATTATCCCCCAAGTGAACAATGACAGTAACTTCACATAGCAATAGTTTCTCTTGACCAGGTTCTCTGCCATGTTGATGTTATTTATGGTGATCCTGGTGTCACACAAGCAGGCTTGTACAGGGAAATCCACTGGTGGCAGCACAATGGTAAGTGATCTATTCGTTAAAATTTTTCTATTGCATATTTGAAAAAGTTAAACCCAAATAAAACTGCCAAGATATGATTGAGAAGAAGAACGTGGCTTATGTGTCTTGGCTTTGCCAAAAACTATGGAAACCAGTGCTTCAGTTTGTGAATAAAGATGTAGGCACAAACAATGCCTCAAGCAGGGTGAAGACCACCCTTGGGCAGAAGTGTTTTGAAGCTGCAGTGGTGAAAGGACGGGGGTGTGCTTTGTTTTGCAGAACATTTGGGTGTGTATAACAGGCCTGTCTAAACAGAACTGGTGTGTCTGATGGGTGATCCAATATTCCAAGGAGGTCCTCTATTCCTTGTTTTCCTTCCCATTTACCCTACTTTGTGTATTGTGCTAGATTATACTGGTTTCATAAGTGGCAGTCACAGTTACTGCCCATCTGGATGTTTTGAGGCTCTATAAAGTTTTAACAACTGTGAAAGGGAAAAAATACTGAAATATGCAGCCAGTCTGAAGTTGTTATCTTGAGCTTTAACCTACTGTCACCAGGAAGGCACAAAACATCCTTTATAGGCAACATAAAACTTATTTAGATTTGCACCTTAATAACACAGCAAAAAGCATTCTCTTACAAGATATTATCTTTCTGCAAGCTCTGCATGAATGAAAGTAGTTACAATATTAAAATCACACTAACATGTCTCTACACATTCAGTCTTGATTCAGGACATGTGTAATGGAACCAGATACTTGGTTAACTCTTGCACTTGTCCTATTGCCTGTTATTAGACAAGGCAATTTTATACTTTTCAATATCTTTTGAAAAGAAATTTATTCTCATGCTATTTGTTACGGAATGCCAATTAGTTCTCAAAATTCTTGTACATGCTTGTCATGGTTTTTTCATGCTTAAAAAGCCATATTTTCCATATTATCCCAGACTAAATTGCCCTGTCAATCTTTAACTCCTAGCTCTGTGATGACAGATTATGATATGGATCTGGCTAGGCAAGAGCATGGTTCTGCAAATGAACTACTTAGATGCACACCCTGAATCTGTGCAGTAGCCTGTTGAGGTCAATAAGGTTTACACTGGTTATCTTTAAGTGTAAAAGTAGGCAGGTATTTGTGTCAGGGTCAAAGGGACACCAGGCTTTGGGACCACATCTCTCTAAGCTACCGCCTGCACATCATCAGATAAGGCACGGCTTATTTCCCTCTAGAGCCTGGCTGTGTCCTGCTCAGAAATAAGTAGTGCTGTGGTTTGTTCCCAGCCAGAGTTGGCTTTATGTCAAGCCAGGACATGGCACATGAACTCAGAAAGCACAAGCCACTCACCTCCACTTTTTGTTCACTCCAGCCCTTGGAGCTGCTGCAGGCACTGGCACTACTCCCCTCTGCCGAGCTCCTGCCACAGGGCTGCTGGCAGGGCGGGACAGGCAGGCTTGCCCTGGATGGGGGGTGACTGCAGCTCCCTGGCTGCCTGTGAGCCCGCTAATGCTGTACGAGTGCACAGCTCCCAGTGCTAGCTCTGACCTGTGCTGGGAGTCGCTCTGCCGGAGGAGATTTACTGGCACGGCGTGTCTGCAGGAGCTGGGAGCTGAGCCTTTCTGCCCAGCGAGCAGTACAAAGGGGTGTGGCACATGCCAAGTCCCGGTTCCTAGCGTGCCAGGGCACCGCCCCACTGCTCCAGCCTTCAGTCAGCTCCAAATCACACGGCTGCCCAGGTTTGCTTTCTGCTATATTGATGAACACACAGCAGAGGAAAAGCCAAATTACAAAAAACTGTCTTGTTCTGATATATTGGGCTATTAGTTACCATCAGCCTTCAGAGCAAAGTAATACCTGGCCTGAGAACAGGGCTCTTTTCACAGCAGCTGAAACTGTGCCTGCAATTCCAAGTGTGATTTAAATCTCTCTTGTTCATGCACAGCTTTCTGGTACTTTATCCCTTGGCTATTCCAGATAGGCTAATACAATTTTTTCTTTACCATTTGTAAGAGAGGATTAAACCATGTTGCACTGGAGAAAACCTGCTGGGGGAGGGGGGGAAAGTTACTGCAAGACTATCATAAGGCAGAGATGTTGTTGAAACAGCAAAGGATTTTCCTGTCAGTTCTTGGTACCCATCTGCAATAAATTTTTATGAGGCTTTGGATGAAATGGAGGCCTGGCCTAACCAGCAGGTTAGTGGTTTGGAAAACAGCACAGCACAGTTACTGGAAAAATCTTTGGTTTATCCATCCTGACAGGTTCTGCCATACTATACAGGTATTTATTTTTCTAATGCAATAATATGAATCACTGTCAGGTCATCAGCATTCCCACAGTTTTCCCAAGTATTTTTATGTCTGCCAAAGGCTCCTATTGGACCTCTAGACCTACAGGATGCTATATAAGCTCCTTTAATGGAGCATGTAGTGCTGAGCTGTGCTCTGCTGCAACATTCCTGCTCAGAGGAAGAGGTATAAGGAATGAGGTGGTCCCAAGAGTTATGGCTTAAGGACCATATTAAAGACCACCTCTAGTGATAAAATGTCTTAAACTATCAAAGTAAAGTAATATTTTACTTAAACAAAAGCTTTTTTCCTTTCACTGTCCACTTAAGAAAATGCTGTATGAGGATCCCAGAGTAAGGTAAGACACCATCAGGAGACTGGACTCTATGCCATTCTCCTGAGGCCCATACTCCAGCTGAAAACAGCTCAAGTGCAACATGTGCCAGCCATGTGTGCTCCTGTGCCTTGTTGTTCAGCTTTTCCTTTGGGTGAGTAACCCTTCCCCACTTCTTTTCCTAAACCGTGGTGGAGCACTTGAAAAAAATGTTAAAAAATGAAATAGAATTCAGTTCACATTTTGTGAGAATCTTACTTCTCTCTGGGAGCTGAAAGTACTGCCTTTACCAGCTAATACCATGACAGAAGTCCCAACAGTAGGAGGTGGTGTCTCAGATCCTGGGGTTGCCTATGCCATCCCACAGAGATGCCACAGACCTCTTGTGCTGCCCTGCTTTGCTGAATTTTAGGAGATCAAAGCTACAGCCATCCTAAAGGATTTGAAGCATAACAGGCCCTTTTATTGAAAATAATAATCTCAAGGGCTTCTGAAAGTGGGAGGAAACCAAATTACAGAGAATGAATGTAGGAGGGCCTGAGCTGAGGATAAGGTGAAGTGGTGTAATAATCTCCCTCCTGAACTTTGTGCTGTGCAGCAGCTTCCCTGATGTGCTTTGCCACAAGGTGAACCACTCTGAGCAAACCTCATGGATTTTCTGCCCACACCACTTACAGCAAAACTTAGGGCTCTGTTAAACACCTTAATCCTCCCCTAAACCACTTCCTTTTCATTAATTAATGACTGCTTTCCTCCATATTACATTCACTGATAAACTTGCCATATTTCTGTGCACTGTCCTTTCTTTGGTGCTCTGATTGTTTTACTCCAAAAGCAAAAAGTATCCCATTTTCTAGATCTAAAACATCTCTTAGTTACATTATAGGCTTTCTTCTTTGAAAATCAAAAAAGTTAATGCATGAGTTCTCTTTGTTTGGCTTTGTTGTGAGGAAAGGAATGGTCTGGCTGCAGAGTTGTTTCTTTTCAGAGAGCATTGGATGGGCATATCTGTCAGATTTTTGCTTTTCCTTCTTTGAAGCAAAGATAAAACTACTTAATGAATTGCAGAGTTTCTCTAGGCAATGGCCTCTTTATGCTTGTTGTTAAGGCTAGCGTAGGCAATATTATCCACAAACCTTATTAAGGAAAAATGTTTTCATGTCCTTTTCTCAGAGACATTACACGTCTCTTTCCAGTGTAGGAAAAACAGCTGAGCTAAATCTGGAATTTCTCTAAAATAAGAGACTACCAGAGTCTCTTCTCAAGAGAAGCCATGAGGATTTTCTCCCTGATTTATTTCCAATACATAATGTCCCTACTCAACCCAACCCATTGGACAGGAGAAGCTCTTGAACTTTCAAGACTTAACACCAACTTGCTCTCGCTGATGGTAGAAGGGTATTTCAGTATGGAAAGAAATAGCCATCTAATTTAAAATAAACCAAACAGTGAATAGAGGTAGGAAAGCTCATCGTGATGGAGACAAAAAGTGAAGGAAACTCTACTTGCACCCCATGCAAAACTCTTCACTCAGCCATGTCACAGATTTGGGAGCCACCATTTCAGGATCATGTATGAAGTACTAAACATAACTGAAAGTAGCCACATTGAAATACAATATGCTATCTGAATATACTACCTGAAATTGAAACATATCAGACTATGAACTGATAACAGGACCAGTCAAAAGAAACACTGGGGTAGGAGACCAACACTTGGTATGTAGACAAGGAAGGACTTGCATCCTCAGGATGCTCAGGAGACCAGATGGAACCTGAGCAGTAGGCTATGCAGCCAAGTAGGTGGCCAAGAAAAATGGAAATTAATTGAAAAACAGAAAGGAATAAAAATAATCCATCTAAGAAAGTTACTAATCTCCTAGTCAGGATGAAAAGGCTGCTAAGTAATGGGTTTGGAAATAGTGGCAGCTGCAATCAAAAAGTCTACTGTATTTGTACCAAAGATACACAGATATTCTACTCTGACCTGTCTATGAATTGTACAGATAAGAAAAGTGCAATCAGAAGTTTCTGAGAGATTTACACACTAGCTCCCCATTTAAAGTGTTCATATGAGTCAAGGAAAGGCAGGAGGGGATTCACAAGTGGACACAAGTTGTTCATAGCACAAACATTAAAGACAGGATGCTTTTGTTTTGTTGGCATTCAGAAAAGACGTCTGAGTAACTTATCGTCTCTGCCAGTTTTTCCAGAAAACTTATTCTTCTTAACTGAAGAAGTTGTGTGTGATTGATTTCTCAAGCAACTGCTGAGTTACAATCCCACAAGTAACATGGAATTTCTGTCTGTTTGTGTTCTCTGGTAAATTCAGCGTTTTCACTTAATTTAAACTGTAGTTGTCATGGCTCATGGTTTCAGCTCTAGGAATCCTCTGTCTGGCCCTTTGAATTGGCCAAAGAAATCAACCTATAAATACACTCCCAGGATTTTGTGTCAAGGGATCTTCTAAGTTAAGTCTCAAAAGGTCAACATGCCTTCAGTTTGGTTGATTTCCCTGAACTGAGAAGGAACACAATAGTTAAGAAAAATCACACTTCTCCCACCCACAGGATGGTTAATAACTGAGGTGCTAATGAATGGTCATTAGGCTTTCAGACTGACACAGCAGCTTGGGAGGAGAGAAAAGATTTTGTGTCCTTGACATGTCTACTTTATGGTACCATAAGACCTAGCAGGAGCTCATCACTGAACCCATTCTCAGTGTTCATTCCCATAGGCACATCTAACCACCTTGATTTTAAGTTCTAAAGCCTTATATATCCCTAGGAGGAAACAGACAAAAAAACCCCAAAACGTGGAAGAAATCAATTCAGACTCTTAATAAAACAATAAGTGTAGCAGAAAGAATAACGAAACATTGGAAATGATTTATGGATGTAATGGATCACTATGTCTTTACAGAAAGAAAATATCCAAATTGCCTCAGCTTTAATAGTCATATTCCCAGTGACTGCAGATGAGGAACCTTCAAATGTATGTTTAAGACTGGAAATGGTTATAAAAGATCAGAGGCTTTCAAAATTCACTGTATACTAGGCCTAGTGAGTGCAATGCCAAGAGTAATATATGAAATCTGATCTAACAGTTTCATAATTTTCCTTTGTTTGAGGTGATCCCCGTGCAATGAAAACGTACAGCATCGTGCCAGGACTAAAAGAAACAGTTAGTGGCAAGGACTCAGAGGTAATGACCACTAGGCAGTTTCTCACTGGCAAAATATAAAAAGAAAATGAAGAATTAACTACATTAAGAAATCCCAAGGAACATGGTTTAGATTAAAGGAGACTCTTTACAACCAGGCAGCTGGACAGTTGATGTAGCGCTGCTCATGCAGATGTTTGGAAAGCATTTCACAAACTCTAATTTTGGAGACTGCTTCTAAAGTCTGTTGCTCTTCCACTGCTCTGTGCCACCTCCAATTTATCTTAAGCATAAAATAGAAAAAAAACCCCAGAACCTGCAGCTTCTAGTTAAATAGGAGGAGTCATGTTAAAGAAACACAGTAAATCATAAGGTATTATGGTCCACATCCTGTAGATCCTGTATCTGTAGTAGGCTGGCAGGTCTCCTTTTACCTATGTGCAATAAAAATGAAGTAAAAGCAAATCTGTCAAAACTCAGCAGGTTTAATTCAGTCCCTTGGTTCATACTGGCTGCATGAGAACAGTGCATACAGCAATAAATTGCTATATTGAAATCTTGGGAGTTCAGACTTAGTTGTGTGGTTTATCTTTAAAAATCTGGTTCTGTATTATGCTCTGTCTATTGATTTTTAGCAGACTATGCACCTGGTAACTTCAGCCCATCTCAGATATATTCCAAGCTGGACTGTATCCACTCAAACATTAAGCACAGAGAAAGGTTACTTAAGCAAGATCTCAAGTAAGGGAGCTTGTGTTTAGGCCAAATTCTGGGCCAATGCTCTGAGGTTCTGTTATTTAGTTTTGCAACGCTTTGTTCAATTCTGACTTTCAGGTCATGAGAAGCCTTGAGTGTTCTTCAAGCCAAAGGGCAAGAGCTTCGTCTTCTCTAAAACAGAAACAAACCTGCTTAGTGGTGCCAGTTCAGCTCTGAAAATGACAACCCAGCTCTGACTACTTTTGCTCTCTATATTACATTTTCCTACAGGAGAGGAGAAATGCTGAATACTGCTGTTCCCCTGCTTGCTCCCCGTTTTGTGCATTTTTGTGTATCTTCTCTGATCATCTCTCCAAGTCTCTCTCTCATTGTTTGGAAAAGGTGTTACTTAATGCCAATACCCCAAGGAAACAGTTTCTCCTTTCCACATTTCATTGTTCTAAGTGCAAGATGTGATGAGGGATGGCTCTTGTCTTAATGAAAGAGAGTGGAGGATCCTTTGACTTCACTGGGGTCAAAACTTCACCCTCAGGGACCTATTGGTAGAAATGGGAGGGAATTTCCATTTTCACAGAGAATTTGCAACCCTTAATTGTGTTGAAAACTCAAATATTTTCTTCACAGGGCAAAGTTCATATCTTATTTCAGATGAATGTAGTGGCTGGGCATCATCTGCTGCTGGAAAACCTTTAGAAATTACTTAAAACTAAAACAGGCATAAAAGAGAAGGGTGGGAAAGGGTTGTTTGCTATTAAACACCAAGACAAACCAAGCAGGGCTTTTTGTCTGTGCCCTTCCCCCTTTTTGTTCACACACTCCTCTTCACCCTTCAGACAGCCTTAGAATGCTAATTTTTCTAATCACTTGGAGAATGAAAACTATTATAGAAATCAACTGAAATATTATTTTAAACCTTGTTTAATAAGACTGTATCCACACCTATTAATAAAGAAGTCCTAATGTTTCCCTTCTTAACTTTCAAAAATTATATTCCTCACATCCTATACAACCTGTGACATTCAAATTCAAAGCAAATATTTGAAGCCATTTTCTAAAAGGGATGTTTAATACAAACTGGCAGGTAGGATTTATGACGAAATGGTTTTAAATAAAAGTCTAATTGTCTTTTTTCACAGATGTTTAGGATTTCTCTTCACATAGCAGCAGATGATATGGATGCTCAGAAAGATTCAGTGAAATGATACTGTAATGATAAAGGTCTGATTGTATTTTTCTTTGTTGGGGTTTCCACCAGTTTCTGAACTTTGAAGTATTCAATTACTCTGTTTTTCTCAGGGGTAAAATATGATTGTAACTCTCAGTTAGCACTAAGAACAATGTGCAAACCTTCACACATCAAAGATGTGACTACATGCTTTTGTCTATCCTAATGGTTTGAGAGAAAATCTTGGTAAATCAACACGAGATTTTTCTTTTCCTTTTTTTTTTCTTTTCCTCTTTCTTAAGTTTTGTTGTCTTGATTAGATCAAAAATAATAGGAGGCTGTCAACCTGTTTTCTTTTCAGGTTTCTCTGTCTCTTTCTAAATTAGTTACAGCCTGCTTTTTGTAGCTTTATAGCTAGCCTGACCTAATTTAATTGCCATGACTTGTGTGGCTTAAAGATAAATAGTTTTATTCAGTCTGCCTACTTTTGTCTAAATTTTCCCTTTCACACATCTCTCTATATTTTGGCATTCAGAATTCTTGTCCTCTGTTCTTCGGTAGGTTAACACAAAGTTAGTTTATAGCATTGTCCATATTTTCACAAAAAGGCCTTTGATGCATTTAGTCCCTGCTTTGCTCTGTCTGTTTGTGCTGTGAGTCTGGGGGCCTTTGTGGGACACAAATGAACATTAGCTGGGGCCCAGAAGCATGGGATGGAAAACACAGTCCTGTGCCTCATGAGGGGGAAATCCTCCAAGCTTTTCCTATAATGATACTAAGATTTTTTTCTTATTTTAGGAAAATACTTCGGAAATCACAGCTTGGGACTTTACAGATTACTTCAAACTGTGACATAAGTGGATAGAAGATCTCCAGTAACACAACTCTGTAGTATAAAAATGCCTTCAAGCTGTCCAAGAACACCAATGCTTTACATAGAGATATGTTCCTGATGCACAGATCCAGGAGGTTCATGCCAAGATCACTGACAAATCCTTCTACTACCCTGTTGGCCACCTTTAAATACAGAATGCAAGCAACTTATACAACTGCAAAATCCTACTTAAAAGAAGGGGTCATCCCCATGTTTCTCCCTCTCTGTCAAAATGGAGAAAGATTGACCAGGAAACCCTGAGTGATAGTAAATAGTTTTTTAAAAATCTGATTTAAGTTCTGTTACATTCCTGGAATCACTGCATTTTTAATAATCTCACAGATAACACTCAGATATACAAAGGCTTTTTCCATATAAGTGTGTCGTGTTCTGTCTATGTGCACTAAATATACTTTGCAGTAGTTTAAAAATAATTCTTTTGAGCCTTATTGCAGTGATTAATAGAAATGTAGACATATAATTTAAAGTGTCATTTCTTGTGTCATCTGTGTGTTGTATTGATGCTGCTAGAAGAGCCTCCAGCCCTTTTTAAAAAGGCATCTACTTGGGTTTAAAAGGAGTATACTTGAAGTCATTAGCAAAGGAAATTGCCAGCACTAATTCTGACCTACTACAAGTTTTAACAAAAGGAACAACGTGAAACTTAAAAGGAAACCCAACAAATGTGTTTTATGAATACATGTGCCATATTTTCATTACAATGAAATAAAATGCTGGTATGTGCCAGACACCTTGAAGTTGCTCTCCTGTGTCTTATTCTTCTGAGCTAGTTTTAAATTAACCTCCCAGTACCTGGCCTCTTCCCACCCTTGTTAGCAACAAAAGCAATTTATACCAACCACACCATAAGCAAATAGTAAAATAAAAACTCTTTCAAGCATTTGCTTCACCCTGTTGGACAACTTTACCTATAATCACAATAATGTTCTATTAAATAAAATTACATATATACAATTGTATTCCAACATATAACATGTTTTGTTTACAAGTGTAATATTTGAATGCCTTGTCTCAGTATTGTTGGTCTATTTATTTGATGGCAATATTCTCACAGAACTCACATGAAACTAACCTGAATAGTTGTAAAGCTCCCAGGAAGCTGATTTGCTTCAGAAGAGATGATTACATTGCTGTAGGTGCACATGAAAACCAAACCCAAACCCTTCATATAAACTTTTCAAGAAATATTTCAATCCTCCGAGAAATCACAGTTTACACATTTTGACAAAATTCGAAACTTCAGGGCCTCAGGGCATATTTCTCACACATATATCTTCACATGCAAAGGAATAATTCCAAGAAATCCGGTTGGAGACACCGGAGTGGTTCAACCAGGCTTTTCCACTGTCCTTTTAACATTTAGTGATACTTATTTGGAACTTTTCCTTGACTGAACTGGTAGATAACTCATGTACAAACAGACCAGTGTTTGACTATTGAGGCAGTTGCTATCCTTGCCTTTAGCCCTACCTGTTTCCTGTGTGCCAGTGCCTCTATGGAAGGAAAGGATGAGCCAGAAGAGATATTTTAGAGAATTTACTCTAATGAATGGCTCAGGCTCAGTTTACTATGGTAACTTCCATCTACAGTCTGATAATTGAAAAAAATTAACACTCTGTATAATAAAGCAGGCAACAGCAGTGGATAAGAACAGTAGAAACAGGCACATATAAAACAGGATAGGAAATATGTGTGGGACATGGAAATGTGCTGAAGGACTGAAATGAGAGTACCTGGGCTCCTTGAGATGTTCCTGGCCAGTGACTGATCACTTCTGCTCTTCTTTCTAGGAAGGTGTAATCTGCTTCTTTTACGTGTCCAGAGTATTTTGATTTTAAGTGCTTGACAAAAGGCTATACCTTCCAGTAGGAGAGTATGATGCTCCTTGATCTCATTTGGTGTCCACAGATAGTTTCATGTTATCTAAAAGTAATATAAGAGCAACCACAGATGAATTTCAGAAAAGGCCATTCCTTATTTACATACCTATCTTTGTTACATCCTATACAAAAATTATGTCAGAATGATATGCCATGAGAAAAAGAAATAGAGATCAATTCACTGATCTGAAAGTGGATCAAACACCAGCTGCATTTGGCAGAAGCACACATCTGATCATTACTGCAGCCAGATTCCAGGAAATAAAGGGCAGAATATGGCATAGATTCCACTGCTCTGATCATGCACAGAAACCAGCTGATATTTTGATGTTCTGAGGTTACAACATGTGGCTCTTCTAAAGAGCAACCTTGAGGGGTTTGTTTTGTTTTTCAACTGAAATCTGACATGCATTACACGTGAACATTTGGAAGTCATATTGTTCATCATGCATGACATATAATTGCTTTAACTTTTATAGGATGCAGTCATTAAACTGACTTCCAAAATAATGGAGCACTTAACAGAACCCTCACCCGCATGTGACCCTATAAAGAGGAGCAAGTGTCTGACTCTACAAACACTGTTCTTTAGCAGAGATGCATAAGTACCCTCTTCAAATCAGGGGTGATGCTTGCAGTGGATAGGAAGCAGGCCACCCTGTGATCTGTGGACATATAAGGATAAATTATTTCTGGCATAGATTCACTTCACTTAAGATTCTCTGAGCAGCAGGGAGACATCTGATATGTAAAACAGTAGGCCCCAGCCAATTAGCCTGTGACAGATAAGAACCTTTCCTTAATTTGTGCTGTAGGGTTTATATGTGGTCTGTTCCTTCAATGATTTCGTGTTCCCCTCTGACTTCACTGAAATCCAGTTTTTATCAACTGGGATTCCAGCATTCTTTCCAGGTGCAGCAAAGGAGCGTTCCGTTTGGAAGGAAGGATATTTGATATGTGAGTCTTGTTTTTTGTCTTATGCAAAGCAATGCCTTTGTAGTTCTATTCCTCAAAAAAAAAAATCTGTGAACAAGGAAACTAAGCACTTTATCATCCACACAAATGTATCCTTTTAAAGCATTACAGGGGATTCAACCAAGTAACAACCATTAAGACTCAAGTATGCTACTTTGGAAATCTGCCTTGCCATAGTGGTGCAGAAAAAGTTCCTATAAAAATAGTCAACAGAAGTTTAGAAAATCTCCTCCATCATGAATAACTTGCATTGCTTTTTATATCTGTGCATTACTGCATTCCCAAAGTTAAGAAAAATAAAGTTCTTTTAAGCCAACATCCCCAAGGTGCATAAAGACCTGTGGGGTGTGTTACATTGTTGAGCCTGCAATATATAAGTTCATGCTCCAGCTACAGGAAATTGTAGCATTTTAAACCACTGCTTGGATTATTCCACTACATCAGCAAAAGCAGCACCTCACACTTTTCTCAGTAATAATTTAACAACATGAAGTTAAATTTTCATTCACATCCCTAAAAAGATTTCCATGGTTTTTTCCCTTCAATCATGTGGCTCTGCATTGAAAGATCCAGAAGGGCTTCATTTTACTTATGGGAGTGGAAGGAGAAAGAAGGATGATGCTTCTGAGTGGCAGATGGACCAACTCCTGAAATGACTTGGTCAATGTAATGGCAGTATTTCAACAAAGGGCAAAGAAAATATTAGCTCAAATGTTATAGGAAGCAAGAACTACCTTTTCATATATTCTACCTTAAATTAAAACTTGAAAGCTCTGGCAAAAAATAAAATTACAGTTCTTTTTGGTACAGTAGAGAAATAATTTTTGGAGGTCTTATAGGAGGGATTTTTTCTTTCTTCTTCTTGTTAACTTGATTTATTTTCATGTATTCTGAGAAGCTGCAGTCAAACTTCACACAAAAATTATTTCCAACAAAAGAGGTACATGCTTCTGGATAGAAAACAAAACTCAGATCCAAATTCCTCCTTTTTTTCTGTGACCTAGGGCAACTACTGCTGCCTTTAAAGTATGTGTGCTTCTCCTGTCCCTGGTGATTGTTATTAATACAGTTTAGGGAAAGTGGTGATAAAGATCAATTCCCAACCCAGAAAAGAAACATTAACTGCTTCTTTCATGTCTTCCATACCGAGTGAGCAGCTACAGTTTCAAATGATCGCCAGATGTTTACTACTTCTGGTGCTCAAAAGCAGTGTAGGTTTTCTCCAGAGCCATGTTGGGTATTTCTGGTTATCCTGCAGACTTCAACCTCTCGTCCTCAGAAGAAGATGCAAAGATCAAACAGAAAGCCTGTGTAGCGTTGAAGTCCCCAAGGGAAAATAAACCAAGGATGGTTTCTTACCATTGGCCGACTTAAACTATGCCTCTGCATACTAATGCAAGGAATTCCTACAGAGATGGGTATGTGAACGTTACAAGCTTTTCACTTAATTACAGAAAGATTTAAGGATTACGGTAAAAGAAAAATTGCTGAGGTCTTTCACAAAAATGATGCGATTTTTCTGGTTCTTAACAGCTGTGTTTTCTACTTCTTTATTCTTACTCAGAGCTTGGACACAGTATAGTCCACCTACATTTGCAAACATGATAGCTAACAGAAACATGAAAAAACCCAAAATTCCTCCTTAGATAATACAGGATTAAGAATAATAAGAGCAATTTTCATTCTACTTCTCTTTCCTTTGCACTTTGTCCTAATTATTCCCTGATGATATGAAGACTTACCTTTACTAATGCTTAGTCTCACTGGAAGCAATTAATACTGGTAAGAACAAGCACTTTCCAAGAGTTTTAAACTTATTATTATCTGAAAAGCCCAACAATTTTGTCATTATTATAACCAGGTAAGTAAAGACAGAAGAAGAATGCAAAAAAGGCCATTAAAATACTTTACCTTCTTGGACTGCACCATTCCTTTCCCTCTCATCTTCTGAGGAACACTGCCCAAAAGATTTAGTGCTGCATGAACAGCAGAAAAGGACAAAAAATACTCCAAATCATGGTAGGACTCAAAGCCAATCTCTTAGAGCTGCTAGGGTGTGTATAACTTAGAGAATGTAATGGAAAACAAAATGATCCTATTTTCAGGGCAGTTCTGACTGAGCACTCAGATAACTGAGCTGGGCTCCTCTTTTTAATGAATGTGAAGATGCCAATCTGACTTAATTGGATCAGACCACATGGAAATTAAACATTTACATGTATTTTTATAGTATTTCTTTCATGTCAAATAGGCAGGCTTAAAATTGACTTCTCTGGTCATGTGCAAAGGTCAGAATTCACCAAGTTGTTCAGTCTCTGCAGGACCAGAACCAAAATACTATCTGAAAGGTATTTTGAACAGAAGATGACATTATTTGACCTTATTTTCTTTGCTGATATCGAGAAAGTGAGAGGATGGCCTTGTATGCAAAAATGTGTTCCCAGTGGAAACAGAAACTTTTGAGTAAGACCGTGTTAACACAGTATATAGTTCTCCCAATCAGTACCCTGGCTCAACATAAAACTTCTCTTTATTCTACTGCAAAAATATTAAACATCTGTTTATGAACACAATAGTACCTAGTTCACATGTGAAACATTTGTATCTGTTAGTATATAAATGCTAATGAATGTTGAGTTAATAGTCTGTTGATTCTTGACTATTAGTCATAGATTTGTTCAAATTGAACTGAAAATTCCCTTATTCAAAAACTCCTGACTATATACAATCTTACTTTTATCAAAATCATATTACTTACTGATATATTTCACCCAGCTTGTCAAAAACAGGCAGAAAGGCTCTGAAATGCAAACACCACAGACAGAGGTCTTCCAACATAAACAGGCTAATCTTCCTGCTGAGAAAGCTGAAAAAACCAATAAAGTGCATCACTGAATCTCTATTTACCAGGGAAAGGCACATTAATAAGTCTTAAGAAGTAAATACAAATTGGAATCTCTCTCTCATAGCCCTGAAATGTGAAAGAGAGATTAGAACGATGCTGACAATTCGGTATTGTGGGTTGCTGAGAGAAAATGGTAGAACAGTTGGAAAGCAATTTAATGAATAATTTCCGCACTGTTTTTCACACTTGTGATTCACTTTATTCAAGTTTTCTTTCCCTATTCCCAAGTCATTCACCTTTTTGTTTTAGCACTTTAAGAAAAGTTTAATTTAACAATTTCCCTTTCTTTCCCCCCCTTTTTTTTGCAATCCAGTGATCATTTCCCTCCCATTTCACCTTAGGGGAAATCAATTTTCACCATTAGCTAGATGGTTATAGACGAGAAACATGAAAACATGGCGAAAAATACATATAATAATTACAAACATAATTTTTTTAAACCTTAAGAATTGCAGAACTATCTTCATTTGAAAATCAGTTTCACTGATGGGGATCTTACTTCAAAGAGAAGTTCTAATATTAATTAAGAACATTTTCCTCCAAAATACCAATCAATTACAATTAAACATGGGATTACTTGGTTACTTGCAACATCAAGGATTTCCCAAGTCCTCATGAGGTAAGTTATCTTAAAAGGACTTATAGTTTGCAGAACTCTTGTGTCGGCCACCCAGTGAGGGCAGCCAGGGAAGCATAACAGAAACAAGCTTCCAGTTGTGCACCTCCTTAGGACTAACTGGCCTAACAAATTGAAGCATACAAGGGGAACCATATAAAAGCCATCACCAGGGCACAGGTCTATTTTATGCAGATGTACAGCAAAAGCTAGAAGGCAAGAATCCACAGGCCCTTTCTGCCCCTGACATTACACCTCCTGGTTCTTTGTAGGAATTAAGATACAAGGTCTTCATTCATCCTTCCAAAGCAGATAAGGGCAACAGCACACCGTAACTGGCCATGATAAGATTGAGACTTACATGTATGCATAGATTAAAAATGGATTTACAGAGTTCCCAGAAGAGGACCAGTTTCCAAAAAAGCATTCTTCCATTTGTTCACCACTAGGAAAGGTGTTACAACTCTAAGATATTATTATATGCAGAGACTGTGGGGCTTTTTAAAGATTCTTTCACATCCAAGATTATTCATGTGTCCTTTTTAGGTGTTATTTTTGTATAGATTAACTTGTGTTTTTCACCTGAATTCTTAATGACCTCAGCCTTTTCTTTTTTTCTTCCTTTCTTAAATTTATTGCTTAGCACAGATTTTAAGATAGGAAATAATAGCAAGCTTATCGGGCTTGAAGACAACCCCTAGTGATAGACACTTTAGATGGGGTGTAGCTGTTAATATGTCTGGGATCTAATTCCCCACAAGTGAAAGTCAGCCAGAGAGCCCACTTACTCAAAGCAAAATAATCATTAGGGTAAATGTCCTGGGACCTGTTTCTAAAATTAATCTCCTTTACTCCATGAAAGAAAGCTATGAGAATCTGGCAAGTTGCAAAGAACACTCTATGAGAGGTTCAAACCTCTATTAGAGGACCAAACTCTTCCCTCATGCAAACTTCTGAAGCCACTGGAGTTACAAAAGCAGTGGGTTTCACCTGCAGCATCTGCTGGGTGAGTGAGGGAGCAGATCTTGGGGCCACTTTGTGCAGCGTTACTGCAGGACATAATCTAGTAACAGGTAATGAAACAGCCTTCAGCAGTTTTACAGTGAAATGACACCTTGTACCTTTGAAATATTGGGATTTTCTGGCATAGTCTGACCGATTCCCATTTGGGCACACAGTGGCAGAGAAACTGAGTCTACAACTTGCTCCATTGTGCAACCCAACCACACAACTTGCCCTTAAAATACAAACTGCTGACAAGTGTAGACACTGTCCTGAGACAACGCCTAATCTCTGCAAACCATCACCAGCTCAAAAGGATGGACAAAAGTACAGGTGTAGTACACTCTTTGACCCTCTTTCCCATATTTCCCATTCTTGTGCACCAATTGAAGTCTTAAGGACCAAGCACACAGTTTAAGAGTGAAGAACTGCGTTTTGTGTCCTTTATATAAGGTGCACTGTAGCCAAATAGAAGATCTGCCTGTTAGTAGACAGAAAAACATTTAATTCAACTGTGATAACTGCATCTCATCATACTCTACCTGATTTAACAAATTCCTTAAAACATACAGACTTCTAAAATAGGAATTAGGAAGAGTTGAAGGACCATACTTATTTCTGCTTCATTCTTCATAAAATGTTCTGAATGCAAAGCCACTTCACTGCATTTCAGCATGTTTTCTTACAAGATAAATATTTTAGTTTCTTAAAATATTGTTCACTTCTGAAGCTGAACACAAATGAAGAAACGATGTACTGTTCAGTGAAAGGCTGAAGATAAAGTGAGCATGACCAACAGCCACAAGGACACAACCTGTGCACTAAGCAAGTGCAGCCAGACAGGACACAAAGCCAAGCAAACAGAAGAATGTGGTGCAGATGGGCAAGACAAATGCAAAATGAAATAAACAGGCTTTAACAAGAAGCAGAAAAGCAGAACACTTAGCTTGTCCTTATACAATTCAAGCTGCATGTGCAAGTGAACATTCTTTCTACTAATAAAGATCTCCACTGACACATTTTACAAGAAATTGGAGAATAATCAGTTATTTACGATAGAAATGAGTACATGAAGTGCTTTGCAGGAGCACATACAATCTACTGTAACACTTTTGGCTTACTCAACACTTTGAAACAGAAACTGCACATTTCAGCAGAAGTTAACCCAGCTCAGGAGTCCTTGAAATTGGCCTTGAAATTCATCACCCATTGCCTATCTGCTCTCATGACTACTCCTCCTTTTCTGCACTATTATTATTCATGATTTGTCAGCAGCCGAGAAATTCCTCTGGGTCTCAGTGATGAAGTGCTTCATTTGGACTAATTGTTTCATTTACTTTAAAAGAACAAAGAAATATGTCAAAGCACATTTATTCTTTCAAGGCCACTTTTGGATATCTGTTGCTAGTCATTAAGATTTTTGGAACTGAACATTGAAGATTTAACTTCCAAAAATATTTTAAGTCAAAGCAGCACACAGGAGACAAGGTGAAAAGAGCATCAGAGTTCCTGCATTTGTGCTGCTACACATTTCACCTGGATGTCACCGAATTTCCCAGACTGCCTTGGCAGATCTCAGGTATGACACTATGGAATTAAGGTTCTTCATCCTCTGCTCCCTAAGCAATCACTCTTGTTTCCAGTCCCAAACTTCTGTCTCTTCTCTGCTGTCCTGATGTTACAGTTCCCCTGTACCAGTTCATCCTGTTTCTTTCTCTTCTGCTCCTACCCTCTGCTTCACTTCCAGCTGACCTACGTGTCACCCTAACTGGTCTGCTGGAAAACATTAAACTCCAAGATCACCTGATTCAGTGCATCATGGGTTGCTAAGAATGTGGCTCAGGTTAAGCACACTCTGTTTGGCCCCACCAAAAATTGAAAATCATTATTTTAATGTGTACTTTTCCTTGGGCTGTACCTGGAGTGGTATCCATTTACACTGCTCTCCAGTATCCCATCCCAGTGCCTGTGTGACTAACAAATTAAAACTTTAGTACCAAGAGAATGCAATGTACCTTTTTATTATAAACTTCTATGGCATTATTTCTTTACTATATCAGTACTCAAGAAGAATGTTTAAGAGCCATTTGAACTCAACTATTTGCATCCTTCTGCATACTATACAGTTGTTAAGGGAATACAAAATAGACCTCTGTCATTCTTTAAGCTGAGCTTCCTGTCTCACTGAGAAGCCACCTGTGATGCTAATTTTGTGATATATTATAGGTTTTTGTGCCAGAATGAAGGGAGTTTGTAAGGTGCTACAGATGATGAACCATGAGACAAGTAGAACAAGTAGTTCACCCCTTTAGTATTTACCAACTTTAAGATTTATTGCTGTCTGTGAAACTAATATTTAAAAACAGAGGACACTTGAGTTTTAAATGGCATTACACTGAGAATTTGCCTGTTGTAATAAACAGACGAGTTCATTTGATATTTTGCTTTCTGTGGACCACAAAACAAATAGTATACCTGCATTCTGTGTCATGTACTTGGGCATAGTTGTATAACTAAGCTTCCTTACCTTGAAGCCAAACAGACTGTAGTTTTTACTTAAACAAACCTAAGGAAAAGCTCTCATACTATTAGTTCTGTTTTCTCCTGGGAATTCACAGTGAAAGCGTCTTTCACAAACTACTTGGGCTGTGTAAAGACTTGAGCTCCAGCTCACAGTGTAAGGAGCAAAAGGAATTTTGACACTCTGAGATAAATGGAATGGAGCTGTCTAGGCTCTCTCCAGTAATCACAGGAAGATGTTAAATAATGGCTACCAGCAGGTGAGGTGAGTCTCTGTCTTGCATGGGTTAAGGAACAAAAAAAAAGCTGATATTGATGATGGCAGGATCAAAGAGAAACTCAAGTACTCAAGTATAAAATCAACACTCCAGCAGCAGCCTTGCACCCTCCCTCATTCTCGGCCTGCTGGCCAGTCTAAAAATGTCTCCACAGGGCAGAATAAAGCTTATTGAGCACATAAATCATCATCTTCCCCCAGACTACATCCCATAGAGTCTATTCATTGCAAAGTGAGTTCTGTGAAGGCAGATCCTATAACATCATGTTTTCAGAAGGTATTTACCAAAAGTCCATGGCTGAAGTCCAGGACTGCAGTTCAAGACCACATGTACAGGCATCTGAGCGGCACTGCATTCACCATGCCAAGCAATCCATCCAGAGGGATGAGCACTTGCTCCGACAGAGCAAGATCTTTGCAATCTAGTAACCTCCTCCTCCACATCACTCCACCTGTCCACCTTTCTACTATTTCATATTCCTAGAGGCAAGAAAATATTCAGCTTTTCACTGTAACTTCTCTAGCTTCATGATTTTTCCCAGTTTCCTATCATCAATTTTACTCAAGGAAGCTCCCTCAGATCAACTACCTTTTTCTGACAGAGTAGAACCAAGAAAGGGTCTGAGGGTCTAGTAAAACATCCTTGTCCCATATCAAAACCTTGCTGAGCACAGGTTTTTGCTTTTATTCATTATTCACATTACTCTAAGAGTTTCAAGCAAGTAACTTTCAGTACTCTGGTACTTGACACTAACTCTTCAGGTGGTGTCCTTTGACTTGATTCCACACTGCAGCTTCCTTCACATAGTACTGCAATGCTTTGATCATTCTCTCCCCTTGTCGTTTTGTTCCTCCACTGGGAAAGAGATATTAATGCCAGAAACTTTCCACTCTAGATAAGAGGGCAACTTTCTCCTTGGAGACACTGTCTGTCGTGTTCAGTTTTACATCTTGCCTTGTTATTGATATTGACAATGAATGTTGGCTACATATGGAAATTGGGGACATAATTCTCACCATAAAACATTTACCAGAATAAACTCAACCCAGCAAACAAATTGAAGCATACAAGGGGAACCATATAAAAGCCATCACCAGGGCACAGGTCTATTTTATGCAGATGTACAGTTTGCATATTATGGGACTCAATAGCACTCAAGTTTCCAATAACTTCTTTTTTTTGCTTGACCAATTTTGTTCATTACTTATAGGTCCCTGCAGAATTCTGAGCTGTTATTACAAACATATACATTACAGAAGGAACACAGCCTGGCATGCATAGCTGTTTAATAAGGTTTTCATCAGCTGCTTTTACTGACATTTTTCATTTCTCTTATGCCCTGCTTTTAATGTCTCAGTCTTCATTTCATACCATAAAACAAAAGGAGTGGAATATTACATAGAATGTGTTCATGGCTGAATATCAAAAGAATCACACAATGCACTTGAAGCATGACAGCTCTGTAGGCAATTTCCGTTCGTGTTTGCATATGCAATCTAGACTGTAAAAGCTATTCTCTTTTCCTGTATCAGATCAACCCCACAAAAAAAGCATTCTTAAACAATTGAAAATAACACTGAGTTTTAAGTCTAACGTTCAAAAGTAAGCATGCTTATTTGTATAAAGAATTTGGTGAAGTTTTACAAATCTGCACCTGTGAAACTGTATCCACCAGTTGATGTTCAAAGACCACCCATCTCAAAGAACATGAGCCAAAACAAAGTGTCCTTTTATCACTGAGGAGAAATTGTGAAGTTCTAAAGTTTAATTATTTGAGCTACAACATTCTGGGCAAATACAGTTTCTTTTTCTGATCCCCCTAAATATCAGCAGGCACCATGAAACCTGACCTGCTTTTGCTGAGATCTGATACCGAGCTGCCCTGCTCCCAGCACTGTCAGAAGAGGGTTATATCGAAGTGTCCTGGACAGATTTACAGATTGAAAATGCCAGTGCCAGCACACCTCAAAAGAATCTCAAAAGTTGACTGTCGATGCAATAAATCTGGAGGTATATCCAACAACAGCACAGAACAAAGAAAAGCTGTGAAGGGCAGGGGGGAAGATGGGAGAAAAAAACCCAAAGAGGCAAAAAAGTTTAGAGTTGGTGTTCACTGTTATAAATATTGCCTAATTGTTTTGCCAAGACTTCTGCATTCATAGGTCAAGCAGGATGTTTAGTCTTGTATCTATAATGGTGAGGAAACACATCCAGAATTGGTCAGAGAGAGTCTGTCAGCTAAAATAATTCCCAAATGCCCTGATACTTTGCAATCTGGCAAGTAAACCTGCTGCCTACAGATATTCCTCTTAACGTCTGGGGGGTGATGATGATTCTGTCCATACAAATACCTTTGGAATGGACTTTGCAGTAGCAGGTCATCACACTGGGGCCTAATACTAGTACATAATCAGAAATAAGTGTAGCTGGTAAGATACACATCAGTCAACAATCTAAGTAGATTGCCACAAAGAGGGATAATTAAAACAAGGCCCAAATTCCTACTTTGCTGGTCATTTACTCAGGCAAGAAGCAATTCTGAACCTCTTTAACCTCTGTTAATGCAGCTAATAACAGTTAGATTCCAGATTTTTATCTGCCTGTAATGAAGCTCTCATAGTTTCTGGGATTATTTAGTTATGTTATTTGACACCACTTTGTTCATTTGTCAGAAGGAACAGTATTTTTGTTATTAAATTTTAATTTGACATGGCATCTATGTAAGACTCTGCCAGCTGGAAGGTTCTGTACACTGTGCTAAAACATTTCTGCTCCTATAGTCAGGTCCAAGTCTTATTAAAATTAAATGGGTATTTTGAGCACGTTTTGAGTCACCTCTGATTACTCTAAGCTTTGGTTGCATCGTCAGACAAAAAAATCCCTTAACCTAAAACTAGTCAAGAAGTATATAATAATTACTTTTTTTAAACCTGCAATTTACAGTGGCATTTAACCCATCTTTCAGAGCTGCAATTTGACAAGTATGTAATTACATCTGACCAGTGATAATCAGGGAGACAAATAAAATAAGGCACATTTAGGATGACCTTTCTTAATTGAACTTTGCCTGCAATTAAATATCCATTGTCTGTATATTATTTACAATCAAGGAACAATTTATAATAGTCTTCTAGGATTACATCACATTTTTCTAAACGAAAAATATATCATGGGTTGTTTAGTTTCTCCTATCCCAACTCAACAGGTCTTTTGAAACCTTTTGTGAGGGAAAAGAAGATTCAATATCAGAGGAGTAATACCCTGCTTTATAGGATTTTTTTTAAAAAAGTGAACTCAGTTATATCTTGTGAATGCATTTTGACTAAAACAAAATGTTGGCCTTTCCACAGCTGCCCTGTGTCCAATTAAAAAAAGACCTAAGCAACAAAAGTAGCTGACTTTAGAAGTAGCTGACCTCAGCAAAATGGATGCCAGTCTGCAAATAGAAATCACATAAATTCTGGGACTAGAGTTCTATATACTCCGTTTTCAGTCCTTATTCCTTCTGTTTGGTGGGGGGGGGGTGGATTTAGATCTTGCTTCCTTTAATTCAGTTCCCTTTCTTCCTGATCTTTCTTTAACAGTAGCATTACAGTGCAGGTAACAGAACAAGAATAGCAGAGAGTGAGGTCTAAAGGGACTAAAGTCTAAAGGGACTGTTCACTTCTCATCACCTTCTCTCCTGCCAGGAAGCACAATGCATAGCCAGGTGGGATATCTGTGAGACCTGAGATGACTTAAGCCACCTGTACTTCAGATCACTGCTCCCATCTCTTGTGATCGTAATGACAACACTAAAATCTCCTCTTTACCTCAAGTAAAAACATAGCTAAATATATATGACATGCCACTTGAGAACAGTTATTTAGGCAACCTATAAAGGAACATTATTTATCTCCAAGAAGAGCTTCCACTTCTACCTCTCTAATTTGTTTTCTCCACAGACCTTTGTCTTCCATCCCCAGACTCATTTTAGCAATTAATGAAGTCATTATAAGTCTTTCTGTTGATTTCAGTAGCCTCCAGCAGAAGACTCCAGCCCTGCCTCTGGGAGCTGCTTTCAGTTCTCTTGGCTAATAGGAATTTGTTAGCTGTGTAGCATTACATATTAATTTATACCACCAGGTCTGACAGTCTGCCTGGGAGGCAGAAAGGCTGTAATTTAATATTTTAAGGTATATTATGTTCATTAAGTGATATGTGTACATTAACTAACTGTAGAAGTTAACAGAAATTAATTTTTTACAATAGAGTGCAGTATAAACTAATGAGAAATAAAGGCATGCTAGTCACCACACCCTAACAAAATATTCTCACATCTATACATGCCCCCAGAGAATTGTTACCTCATGCTCTGCCTGATAGATGTCTACCAACAGTGGGCTTTTTTTTGTCTGAGGTGACTCACCTGGAGTTAGTTAATGCTTCTAAGAGAAGCCAAGGAATGTTAACATTTTAAAGAGCTTAGCTATACAATAAATCCTAACACTGGATCGGCATCACATTTAACTTCAGTATCTGAGATGTTTTTCCACGTTAGGTATGAAAAGTGACTGAGAGGTTACAACTGTCTAGAACATGCCTAAACTGCAATTAAAACCTCTTTTTCCTCCTCTAATCCCAATCCTAAAGTGACTTTGTTTCCTGTATTAATCCACCAATACCTCAGGATAAACACGTATGTATCTTTAAAATTATGTTATATAATATGCAAATTGGCACACCACAAAAAATAATACTGAAATGACACAAAAGTAAATGGAAGAACAAAAATTTCTTATAAATCATATTGCTATTCCTATTGGATATTAAATACCTGATCTTTTCATGACATGTTTATTCTGTCTTTAGTGTATGCTCCTTAAAACAGAGGATTTCTTATGGCATTGGAAGGCAGCAAATTCTGTAAAAATTTGCATGACATAAATTTAGACAAAAAGCACTGGAAAAGACACCTGGGCCTAAAAATTATTGAAACACAAAGGAATATTTAACTTCAAGATGCTTTGGATCAGGACACGAGTGCAAACTACCTTTTGTAAATAAACATTTTAGCATAATAATGTAATGAAAAAGAAAGCAGGCATATCCTATGACTCATCTCCTTCCTAACATTATTCATCCTCCAAACTGTGTATCTACAGATGCATATATATACAGACAGAACCTCTCTTGCAAGAGGGACTTAATATCTCAAAATATTGAGAATCATAACTTTCTTAACATCCTTCATACTCTCCCCTATTTTGCTATTGCCTCCAACGACCTATTTCAGTCCATTTTAAAGAGACCAACTACTCCAACTGCACCTCTTGCTAACACCAGATCTTTACAAGTGCATTACAATGACTCTGAAATTCCTGATTCCTCTCACCTTTGACTGAGATTCAGCATTTCCAACGGCAAATCCATGTTCTCACGTCAGAAAAAGAAACTGCCCTCTGAACACACTCAGGCTTCATGCATCAAAAGGAAACATCTGGCAGTGCCTTGTAAATGTACTCTACCTTAAACTATTAAATGGATTTTCTTCTACAATGCCAGTGGGAACTCACATTTAAACAGCTTTGTGCTCCACTGGCCCTCAAGAAGAAAATGTCCAGGTTTTAGCAGTATGCACTATTAATAAATATTCCCTAAGTATAATTTCCATGATACCTGAAGTAATACACCTTAATGTAGGCTTCAAAAGCATGTGCCAAAGAAAGCATTTAACTTCCACCTTGTATGTATCACCCACATGACTGAATGCATGGAATAGAAGAGCACTAAGGAAAAACTATTAAACAAATAACTCTCTAACTACTTACATGTATGATCATTTATGTCATAGTAACTATGATGCACACTTAAGCAGGGCAGACAGCCCTTGTAAGCTTTCAAATCCCTGTAGTTGGGATGTCAAGATTCTCTGACCCTTGTAGGTAATTTTATTAAGCAGTGAGAATTTTCAGATCATCTTCTCCTCAAAATAAAACTACAAAATGAAACCGAATAACAGAATCGAAACTCAGTAAAACACTAGGACTAGTGCCTAAATATTACAGAACTATTTCCTTTCTCTCTGGTTGTTGTTTTCTTTTTTATTTACTTGAAGAGATTCCACCTGGTGTGAAGTAAAATTCATTCTTTTAAATCTGGAGTAGAACAAGAAATTACCTAGTCAACAACAACTAAGAAACCTATCCAATGTCAGGGTTTATCTGCTGGTTATCATGGAGGGCTGTGATGCTGATGGAATGTGAGCACAGGTCCTGCCACTCTGACCACAGTGCCTTTCCAAATCTTGTCCCGAATGGAAACAAAAACGAGTTGTGACATCAGAAATCTTATTAATTGAGAGTGGCATTCTGGGCCTGCTGCTGGTGACCCAATGACTGGGAATTGCCCTGGAGGTTTAAAGTCTCATGTCCTTCCCAGGATAGCAGTCACAGATATAACAAAACTGTCTAGTTAAATTACATTAGCCAACTACTGTTTACAAATTTCAGGATCACATACAGCCTGCCCATTGTTTGGCACAGACAAACACAATCAGCCCTGGCATTAGAAGCTGCTGACAGATTGCCAGCCCCTGGTGCACATGGTGGCAGCACAAGAGAGCTAATTACCAATGACATTAATGATGAGGTAACCTGTCTCTTCAGCTAATAAACAGATGGGATGTGTTTCCTATTAATTTTTTTTCCAGATGATAAATTGTTTTTTAGATAACAAATTGTAGCTTTAATGCTGGAGAGCAACAAAACAAAATTATCTGTTTTTGGAAAAATTTGTTTTCCGCTAATTCCTCTAAACAATCAATAAGAGAATTACAACTGACATCACCCACTGAGAACAGAAGCAGAGAAGTCAAAGTCAATTAGCTTCTTATAGTATGATGCACTCAGATGGAAAGAGTCATTACAATAGAGTGTAAAAGTCAAACTATAAAGACTGCAGCTTTATGAACAAAGCAGACTTGGATGGAAAGTCTAACAGAAGGCTTTTACATACCTGTCAGTTCTTCATGTATCACTGCAGTTTCCAGTTTTCCTTTACATGCTTCTAAGAAAGGCTAAAGACAGGTAACAGGGCATCCTTGGATCTTGAGAGCCCACTAAGGCTATAAGTCTTCAGAGGTCATGACCAAGAGACATCTCATCTACAGAATAAAAGGCACAGCTAATCAGCTCAGTTTTCTGTCATTAGTACAAACATGGTAACTGTGGAAAAGCTGGGGACTCCACGGTGGCTAGTGAAATGTTAAGCAAGTGGCAGTATTAGGTTAACAGGAGGACTTCAGTGATGTTAAGGGTCTTTCCAACCTAAATGATTCTATGACCATCCATATCAGAAAAAAATTCAAGCACACAAGATAGACCTATTCTGCTGGAATAAGTTCTCACTCCTGTTTTATTTCATTTTCCTCAAATGCATGGAGTTTTTGATTTACTTGTATTTTTTAAACATTATTCATTAATTATTTGGTAGTTCTAGTCCATTATATTAAGAAAGTAACATTCTAATACACTATGTGTTGAACATAACTCACTTTGTTTGTTGGAACTGTCCAGTCTCCAATATTTCACATTAATTCCTTGTACACTACAGTGAAAAAACTTAGTATCATATATTTTGCCCTTGAGGACTGAAATCATAGAGCTCTACATGAGCCCCTGACTGACTTGACTTCTCTTCTGGGCTGAGTTCCTCACTATTTGGTAAGGAGTGGCTCTGGCACAAGGTACTTGAATGATAGTGCTTGCCTGCTTGCCTCTTCCAGACCTTTCCATCAGGACACTTTCCTGCACAGGCTTATTTCTCTACAGCAATGTCTCTAATTTTATACAGGGTAAAAATTGCTGGCCACCCAAGATCTTAATACACTGAGTAATGTTTTCAGCAGTGATGTAATGCTGTGTTTGAAAACACATTCTCTCCACACTTTCTCCTTTATGCTGTTGCACACAAAGGAGTCTGCTCACTTTTTCATACAAGCACAATTGCAAAGGCATCCAAAACTTCCGGCTAAAGGCCACTTACTACTACTTTTCCATGAGTTATCAGAAATAACACAGCCAGCCTATTTAGAAGTGAATAACAATGAATGGCTGTTCTGGGCTGGGAAAAGTTTACATACAGCCTCACAGCACTCCTTATTCAGAGCTTGTAAATAACAACAGTGTACAAGCCCTACAGCCACTCATTTAGCACCATGTTGTGACTCCCTCTGTTTCTTTCCGTTTGCCCCAAGCAAAGTCAAGTTCTAGTGACCTTTTTTGGCCACTATATATAAAACTGGCTTGTGTGACCTCAGTACTGTTTCCCACAAAGCATTAAATACCTTGTATAAAGCAAATAGTACAGTCTGTTGACCATGAAATTCCTAACACTGGGTTTATGCTGGTTTGTCTACACATTGATGAATAATTAAGCTTTGTTGAAAGGGAAAACAAACATTTTGTTTCGTTTTGTTGCAAAACATTACTAATTCACAGACTACTCTGCTGCAAAGAAGAAAGAGGAATGAAAAAAGTTATCATATTTAACAGTTCTCAGCTTTTCTCCTTAACCAGGATTCTTGTGAAATGAAGACAACACTCCTCCTTGCTATATGCATAACAACAGTAAGTTAAGCCACCTGTATAACATGGTCTATTTTCCTCTGCAAAAGACAGCACGTGGTGGTTAGAACAGAAACTTGATGCAGGAGGAAACATCTCTCATATAGACTCATGTTTACAAAGTCCCTGACAAAATTTTAAAAATTGCTCTGAATGCCTTGCTTACTTTTCCAGCAGAGAAGGCTTTTTTTCCTGTGCTAACACAAGACAGATTTTCATGGAACCGCCAGCTGAGTGCTAACATTTGCTCTTTACAACGTATCCCTGTACAGATGAGACAAAATTCTGCTTTCTTTCTCATTTTGGCAACTACTGTATAAGTAATAGTTGCACTGTGTCATTCTGAATCACAAGTTTTGCTTCTAATCTGTAGAATGCATCGCATGTTAGACAGCTTTCCTTCCCTAATGCTGGAATCCTCACACTTTATTTACAGATACACAGGGTGGGTATCCAACAAAACCTCAGTCAGCTCTTACCATGCAACTTTTGTTCTTCCTTCATACACATGAAGTGTTTATACAAATGAAAGGAAATCTTTTATCATACTATTTGCTCAACAGGGTCACCTGAAATGTGAAGTGCAAAATGAAATTCCTACAAACACTACCTCAGTTCATCCCGCTTGCTGCACTCTGCTACACTTCCCCATGCACACACTGTGGTAATTGCTTTTGCTTGACTTGTTCAAACAGCCATTTTCATGATGTGACAGCTAGGGCACTAATATATTTATGCCCTTTGTAATCGGCCAGCACTGCTTGTAATTAGGTGCAAAGTTAATTAAGTGCAATACATCTAATAACTGCCTGCCAGTAATTGTAAAGTTTGATTTAGCGCATGAACTGTCAAGGTGTCAGAATGGTGTGTTAAAAAATAAGTTGCCAACAGAAAAAACAATTCTGCCACAAGCCAGAGAAAAGCACCGTGACATGAAGTGAGCCGAGAAAAGGAAAAGCTAAGTCAATACTTATTATTTCCAACACTAGGACATGATCCACCTGCATGCTGGTAAGTTGTATCTTGCTTAATGAACAACAAATTGAAGTGTTCTTTTATTTACCAGCCACTCTCTTCTCCTATAGACAACTTTGCCCTTCTAGAGCTATACATATGGTATAGAACTTCTTTTAAGTCTGTAAATACTAGTAAGAGAACAGATTTTTTTTTTAATAATGCATAAAAAGTGTTATAAACAGAATGAAGCAGGCTCAGAGAGTCACATTTCATGTTTAGGCGCCTGGTTTTGTTTGTTTATTCTATAGTACAAAACAGAGCTTTTCTTCTACTGAACCTAAGAGAATATTCCATATTTTTCTTTCTTATATTTAACTCTGATTTGCTCAAATGTTCCCTTCCCCTCCATCCCTGTTCAGTATGAATTGCAAAATGTTCTTTTCCTCATTGAGGGCAGGTGCAGAAGAAAAGGATAGCTGGTCAGCAGGAGAAAAAATAAAAACCAACAACCAAATGACACAAATTCTACACACAGAATAATGTAGGACTAGCTCTACATCAGATTAGCAGTTCCAGTGAGCACAACTGATGAGTTACATCTCTACCACAGCAGCACAAGATATATGCCCAGTTCAATAATACTTCGATTTTAACACACACACAGCTGTATAGTTCAGAAGTTCAGAAAATTTCCTGTAAGATATCAAGAAGGAAAGCATGGGAAATGCTCTGAAGTTTTCTTAGGCCAGCAGAAGCAAATAAATTGATGGAATTTGTATACATATAGGACAGCTCACAAACCTTCAGAAATCACCAAAGGGCATCTCCCAAAGCAGTCACCTGTAAAGCTCGCTTTTTAAATACTTGACAAAAATCCGTGTCAGATAAGTCAGTCTTTATGGTTTGTTATTATGAGCTGGTATTTGATCAAGGAAATTATGATCTAGATTGACATGAAATTAATAATGCTTGTTGTGTGGTGCCCAATGACAAAGGTAAATGCTAATGGCACTGAAATCCTAATGAATGCCAAAGTACTCTTCTGAGCTTTGATTAGTGCTTGTGTTGTGCAATTATGCTTTTCTATAATTACTGTGAATTACCATCATGATATTATTATTCTCATATTTTCTATTCCTCTGAAATTCTCAAAATTTCCTGCAGCTAAAAAGGGATTTCATTTGCATTATCACAAGCTTTGATTGTTTAATGAAAAATAATTCCATCCAGACTCTCATGTTAAATTGTCCATTTAAAATTTTCCTGTTATCTAGATTATGTTGAAGTATCCCTTCTTTCACTTATCATTTGCCTCTATTATCACAGTCACTGCCCTCACTTTATGCTAGATTTCAGAGAGAAAGGAAAAAATGAAAGACATTTTTACTCATACCCTCATCTTTTGCCTGGAAGCCCTCTCTCTGCATGTTCTCTCTTTTCCTTAAAATTCCTTATTTGGAAAGCTTAAAATTGCCAATACTTTTCAGGAAAATGTGGTAGCTATGCTGAAAATACTTTTTTTTAAAAATTGTAATAGGGTCTGCAGAAGGATACTTTGGACTTGCAAGTCAAAATGCATATAGTACCAGCAAAATCCAAGTTGCAAGAACTGTGGGAAATGTGGGTTTGTAAGAGTATGTAGGAGCCTCAGAGGCACTGAGTTTAATAATTTTTTAAAACCACCAGACAGACATGAACTTCAAAATTAAAAAGTATGAAAGTGTCCTACAACATAAAGAAGTTCTCTGATATTTGAAATATTTCTTCCTACACCTATCATGAAGTGTATGTTTAAATAGATGGACGAAAGGAGACAGAAACAGCACCTATACATCAAAATTTAGAGGAAGTCAGTTAACTTTTTCTTGGTTTACATTAAAAATTTTCATTTCTATTGCAACAAAAATGGAAAAATTCTGTGACTTTTGCACAGTTTTGATAGTTTTAAGATTTTTATGTTTTTCAGTCTCTCACCATCATTTTGCTGCTTCCAAATTAAAAGCATTCTTTGCAGTACTACTACTAAAAGAGTAATACAGTTGCTTTTCAAGTAGATTTTTGAGCTATTTTCTGATGTATTGAAAAAGAATGGAATAGAAGATGGTCTGGATAACTAAATTTATATTATGTATTTTATTACATACATGCAAAATATTATTTCATTATTTTTGTCTCCCTTATTTCTTTCCAACCTTTTTCAACTGCTTTCATTTTCACCTCATATATGCATCCGATTTTTCTCTCACATACAATTCTCCTATGCAAAGTGTTAATATAACACGTGTGGTCACAATTTCACACTTGCAATATTCAAATAGCTTCCAAGTTAGTCAGAGTTAAGTTTGACCATGTCCATATGTATGCTCAAGGAGATGAAAGCCTGGATTGGATGAAGGAAAACAATCTTTAAAAAAAAAAAGAAAATCTTATAAGGTTATTTATCCCTTAATTTTTTTTTTTTTTTAATTTTCACCACGGATAATAACAAATGGAAATACTTCATCTCTATTGTGATGCTGGGAAAATTGAGCACACATTGAACATCTGCAGATTGCCTCTTTCAAACCAGTGCTCCAGCAGGAAGGTTTCGTAATGACAGCTAAAGAATGTTGGGTTTTGAAGCAGGGCTGCACACTCATGAAACCACAGCTTCTTTTCATCTGTTTGTCAGCACTACCAACCTACTCCTATCGCTTCCTGTGTGGATCATCATCCCACTGGGCTGCGTGGATGTCCTGGTGAGCCTGTGACACACGACCATCTCTGACTCTGCCCTAAATATCAGTTCTGTGTCCAAGGGAATAGACATGGCTGTGACACTGATCACCAGACTGGCATCTTGCACACTTGAAGTCACACTGATTTAAGAATGGCTGTTATTTCTAGGTACCCAAAACAAGGTCCCATAAACAAACAAGATGGAACAAGTCAGGGATCAAGGATCGGGCACTGTCCTTGCCAGTGAGCCAACCTTCTGCAACTGGAACCAGTACAAATGTAAATTATTAGAGAAGCTCCCACCCATACTTCAGGGAAACTTCCACTCTACCACCCACATGGTCACTGCTCAGTCTTACCCCTCATAGGGGAGGTCAGCACAGATCCTGCTTGTTTCAAAATTTTTAGTTCATATTACAGATCAGCTTCAAGGGCCTAGGAGAGGAGCTAATCCTACACACATGTGCCTCTGGTGAGATGGCAACTGTCCCTGGCCAAGGAATTAACACCCCTTTTAAAGTTATCCTCTTTATTCTGAGCTTCCAACAAACAAATCAAACCCAGCACTTAGCAACTGCATGTTTCACATCAGCAAAAGGCCTTTCAGATCTCCAAGCTGTACATACTGTCTGCTTGAATGACCTCAGGCACTCTGTGACAATTGAATTATAACCACTGACACCCTCCTTCCCACCCCATTGCACATTACCTCCACCATCTACAGAGAGGACTCCACATGCTTTCATGCAAGCAGCAATGTCCTGGACAACAGCAGGAACATATTATTAAATATTTCTTTTATCTTCACTTACAATAGCCACAAATTTAACCAGCCCTCAAATATTTTCCATTAGAGTCTTGCAGCCACAAGGTTCCAAGTCTTGGAGACTGAAGGGGTTTTAGGTGATTATGGCTCTTCAGTCACTTTTATCTAGCCCAACCCATTTTATTCACAAAACCTTGAAGAAAATGCCCAGTCACATGCCACAGCACAAGATGAAATGCACACAGTCATCTGAGCTCCGTTCTCTGTTAGACCTCTGAGATATTACAGGTTTAGCTGTTGACCTTTCACTACAGTTTAAATTTTGCTTGAGGATGTCTGAAATATTCCCTGTGATGGAGAGACTGCAGTCAGTGAGCTGGGTGGGCCTTTCCAGTTAGAGGCTTTCTGAGCTCTCAGGAAGTGATTGTGCTAATCCATCACTGAACTCAGTGGCTTGAGTAGCCATATTCCTTCACTATTGTAACTCACACTGGAGTGCAGAGGGCTTTCCTTTCTCCATGAATTGGGCTGTCATTGACTCTGGATCCTGCCAGTAAATAAATATTTGTCTGATTTCTTTAAATTATCTCTGTATTACTTTGTGCAATGCTTTATACATATGCAGGAGGCATTTTTCTTCCTTCCCTCTGGATGGTCTGCAAAGAATGGAAGATCAGGCTGAATGCAGAGACGTGAAGAAATCATAGAGAGTGCTGTATCCAAATCCCTTAAAACATTGAAGTGGTCTGATGGGTTGATATCCATTAGCACATGGATATTATATTTATAAATTCTTTTAAATCTACCTGGCTATAATTAATGCAGTGACCCTTAACTGCTTTGTGGATAACTCACAGGAGTTTGAGAGAGGGAGTTCTAGTCCATGATCTGCTGCTTAGTTCATAAACAGTCTTGGATTAATCACTTTCCTCCCCACGTTACTATTTCTGATTGCAAAGTACAGAGTTATTTAAGGGCAGGAAGCTGTACAAAAAAAGTCCTTACTACTATTAAAGGATACCCTACATTTCAAACCCCAATAAACTGCAGAAAGGTTTAAAAAATGTGCTTCTGTAATCAGTCAAAACCACAATTGGTTTGCATTAGGATGGTTCTATCTGTCATCAACTAAGTATATTACGTAACTGTGGCCAAACAGCATTAACTTTTTTCCAGGCAGCTACATACATGCCTGGAGGGAAGCAAGAATTGTCACAGAGTGACTAGAAAGATACCAAAAACTTTGATATTTGTATACAACTCTCTAAGTCCTTACTTCGACAACCAGGGACTACATGGAGTAATGCACATAGCTTCAATTCCCTGGATCAAACAGCTGTGAAGCTCCTGACTGGCTGTTTGAATAATCCTTTTAGCGGGAGTCAGATACAGACCACGTACAACCGTGGCTGAATCTTTACCACATTCAGGTTAGTAGGTGATAAGATCTTCATGATAACCCAAGTTATACTGAAGATGGTGGACGCAGTTGACTGCTGACAGAATTCCACCTGAGTCATACATCTTGTTAGTCAATTCCCAGGCTGCAGTTTCAATCACAGTATATCATAAACTAGGCCAGTCACTTAATTGCATTTCAAAGTGAGCAACTAAAGGATGTCATCTGTCCCAGATAAAAACTGGACTGTAGCCTGCCATCCATAAATCCCTTTGTCCAATTCTGAAGGCAGTATGTAGCACCAGGCTATGGCAACATTTAGGTGTCTCTAGAATGATCTTTACCACAGAGATGACAGAGCAAACATCACTGGCCATGTGGCTACTACACTGGAAGAATACTTGGATGCATGAGCAGGACTGAAGATGCTGCAAGCTTGTCCTGCATTACATTACTCAGTCCAAATATTGGAAGGCAGAAGTTTGTGGCCTTACACACGAATCAAGGTTATACAAATAAACAATAAGTAATCACAAGCACAGCATGCATCCAACACGCTGAAGCAACATTGCTGACCAAGCCAGCACTCTGAGAAACCCCTGGCAAACAAATGAGAGCTAAAAAAGTTTACAGTCCTCCACAAAAGAAGTAATGACCTTTTCATGTAGAAAAAAATCCTATGTAACTATTTGATCTTCCCTTCAAGTGGTTTTATAGTTTAAAAAAAAAGCCTTTTGTCTTAATGTAGCTATCAGACAGAATCAATTTGAAACTTACTCTTAGCTCACCAAGAACTGTTATATCTGTACTTCTGCATCCAGACCTGTATATGAAGATCCTGGTTGGGATCTTCGTACTCTAAATGAGCGAGCTGGAGCGTGTGATGGTTTGTTTCAGTTTTATTTTTTAAAAATGTGTATTTCCTTCTGTTTCTTGCAGCACTGCTCTCCCATGAAAAATCTGCAGTTATCACGTAAAGCAGATTCAGGATCAGCTTATTCCTAAATTGTGACCTCCCAGCTCTTGGCTTTCTCAGCTTATCTTCTATCTACCATTTTAAGATGAAACAAATATCTTGAAATTCACCAACAGAGCTCTCTAATACAAAACCTCGTTCTTGTGTACCTACATACACTAACAGTATTTTTACAGTATTTTGCAATTACATTTTAACACCAAAGGCAAACATAAAAAGTGCATTTCAGAGCCAAGAGAGGTTACTTTGACTCTGGCACCACCTATTGAACAGGGAATAAAAGTGCCTGGATTACAAGAGCAAGGAAAGACACATTCATCAAGGAAATACATCCCAATTTCTTCTTGCAGTGTGAATATTTCTATTTTTTCATTACCAAGAAAGCTTTAACTTACATCCTTGAAAAATATTTTCTTAGCTTCTCATTACTGTTGACATTTATCAGAGTGCAATGATATAATGTAATAGGATCTTTCCAGTCTGTAAGATAACCAGTACAAATAAACAAAAAGCTGTTTGCACTGACTTTGCAAGCAATTATTCACCACACAGACACTGAGGAGGAATGAACCGTTTCAGTGTAATTGCCAGGAATGTTCTTAGCTGTGCAAAATCCATTAAAATATGAATGCAAAAATAAAAACTTACACAAAAACTTAGTTTAGAAAACAGTTTTCTTATTCTTACCTTTCTAAATATTTCATTTTCCCTTTCTAGACAGAAAACACTCTCCATGCATTAACAAGAAAACCATAAATTATAAGGAAATCTATTTTGTGATTAATATTTATGCTGAAAATATTTCTATATAAAAACAAATGGCAGCTTTTAACCTGGATTTTAACATTACTGAAAAGTACCAAAGTTGAGTTTCATAAATTTTTGCCACTGGTGAAAAACAACTATCCAAACAGCAAACAACATTTGTATTAAACACAGTTTAACAAAAAATACTGAAAATTACTCCTAAACATTTCCTAAGTATAGGAGTTATGGGGAAAACTGGTTATATTTTGCCTTTGTCTGTATGTTTATACTGCTCTCAACAGGGAAACAGAATTTAAACTTCAGTCAAAATGCACAGGGACAACCAGGGGTTAGAGCAAATTCAGCAAATGAAGACAGAGGTTGGTAAGTAAAAACTGCTGCAGAATAATAATAATTGATCACCTGTAGCTCTGAGGAATGAAATGAAGACAATGAATACTGCCTTAAGGCTGCTGGACATGCAGAAGAACAGAGCCATCATGCTTGCAGGGGCTGCTGATTAATGCTTGGCTTTAGCGTAATGTAAGATTTATTGCATTTTGCCTTAAGTGGGTAATTGAATAATCCCTCTAAAAAGCAATAATTTTCCCATGAAGTTCATAAAGTTAATACACTTCAAATCTCCAAAGAGCAGAAAAGAAACAGCTACACATTTACCTGTAGAAATCACTGGACATAAATCATGCCTAATTGTGACCTCATAGAAGTTTGTTATTACAGTGTTTTACAGGAAAGAATAAATAAATTCTTTTTTAATAGTGCCTATGTACAGCCATCATGAGTGAACACTGATTCGTGATCTCACATATTTTTATATCATAGTAACTTCACTGGATCAATGAATAAAATTCTCACTTTATATGGATTAAAATAAAATTGAAACTCAAATTAGATCAACTCAAAATCTGTTAGTCTTATGGGAGAACAGGTTCCACATGTACTACTTAGGCTCTTAAAATCAATGGAAAAATGGGGGAAAGGAAAGAAAATTCATATTGATTGGTGGTGAGCTTGGGGTTTATAGGCCATATCCAATAAAGTGCACCTATGGTTCAGACAATCAGCCAAGGAAGTAGCACTGTATCGTTAGGAATCACTATGCACAGATGGAGGATGGAATCTTTGTCTGTGCTCCACAGTGCAAATCCCTAGAAAAAGGATCCTGTCAGACCACAGGAAATGCAAGGGGTCCTCTTCTAGCTTGTCCTACCTAAACCAGGCCAAAGGGGCATACAACAATGACCAATTCCATAGGGTTGAATTTATAAGTGTACAAAGCTGCAGGTTAGGCTAACAGATCAAAGATGTGTCACTTAATTTACGCAAAAAGAAACTGATAAAAAAATAAAATTAGAAGCAGCATTTGGAAAAAATGTGGTGATCAGAAAGTTTGCCTTAGATGATAGATGATAATAATAATAAAAAAAAATTCTGAACTCACAATGTCTTTCAAAACCACACAAAGCAAGCTGAAATATCCACAAATCTCCTAACACCAAACCTACCAAAATCCTCCAGATAATGTATTTACAAAGTATCACCTTTAAAGCATCAACAGTTACCACACCTCTAGACATTCTCTGGAGAACTGAAGAGATGCTGGGTTTTGAGAAGAAGAAAATATCAAGTGCTGAGACTGCCACACTTGAGGACACTTGCTATAATATTCTTAATATTGAACACTATAACAAAGGTAGTGAAATAGTTCAAGCTTCAGTTTCAACTGAAATTTCGAACTCTGAATCTAGTTAGCACTAAAAGAACAAAGTTAGTGTTCCTCTTGTGAAGCATCCACTAATTTATTTTGAATTATCAGATATAAAACATAACAAAATCAAATTCCATAAAAGAATGCTTCTTAACAACTGAATAAAACCAGGAAAGCAATAAACATTAAAAAAGCTCACAGAAGATGTTAATTCACAGGAAGTCAAAGTATTTAAGTTGTCCCGCAGAGAGAAAAATCCAGGTCCTTTTGTCTGTTACAATTCCCAGAGCTTCTTCACACTGTCTGAAAAGTTTCTGGAGCCCCATGTAGACTCAGCTCCTCAGTGAATGCAAACTAGTAGGTTCTGGAGTAATGTCAATGGCTCCACAGGTAGCCACAACAGACCAGAATCTGGACTCCAGGTTTTCATGTAGCTTTTCGATCTCTGGGTTTCACCTGGCCATGACACCAAAATGGCCTTCTTGCTGGGGCGTGCAACTTACACTTCCCATATTACCCTCAGTGGATTACAGCTGAGAAATCTGTGATTTCTTTTTCATTAATGAAATGATTCTCAGGCTGGATTGCAGTGATACAATAAATTTCAGACATTCTTCTTCTCTGAATTAATGCACATGGGACTACTAATGTAGTACTTTTGACATAAGTGAGCTTTTTTGATTGTACACTTCATGTTGCATAGCTTCACTAGAAACACCAATGGAAACATTAGAATTCTCTATTCATAGTTTAAAGTTTCACTTTGAACCATCTGGCAATGTCAGTCAGGTATGAAGCAAATTACAGGCCTCCAATAAATGTTCAGGACACTCTCTACTTCTTAAGACTAGATAAAAAGCACATTTTGAAGATATGATATAGACATTCAAAATTTGAAAGCAATGTTATCACAACATATAAAGTAAGACAATGAAAGAGGGAGGGCACATTTTTGGTACTGATGGGTACTTAGAAAGAATTATGCTTTCATCCTTCAATCAGTTTCAGCATGGTACTACCTTGGGAATTCTGTGCTAAGAAAAAAGTCAGATGGGACAACATATTGGTCCAA
Organism: Atrichornis clamosus; assembly: GCA_013400975.1. Classification (NCBI taxonomy): domain Eukaryota; kingdom Metazoa; phylum Chordata; class Aves; order Passeriformes; family Menuridae; genus Atrichornis; species Atrichornis clamosus. Next base: position 41,302 of record WBMZ01015560.1, read on the forward strand.
CAGCTCTTGGGGAGTAATGGGGCTTGGGTTTGCTCCTATTAGAGTAGATTAATGGCATATAAGAACGGCTATGAGAAACATCGGAATTACTGGCTGAAGAAAAGTTACTCAATCTTGAAAGCAAGCAAGCAGTGTGGGCTTCCAGTGAAGCAGTCCTTCATGTAAGGCATTAACAAGTGATTTCTTTTGCTGATTTCTTTGGTTTAAGAATTTACATGTTGTACTGAAAAATGATAAACATTGATTTGTGTTTCCATAGAAAGTCGTTTGTATTTCCTAACTCAACAGAATTGCTTGGAGAAACTATTATGCCATATTTTTCAAGACTGGCAGTGAGCTGGGCCTGATTGAAAAAGTTTTTGGGACACCAAATTTGAATTGTTCATTAAGCAATCAAAACACATTCTTTGGTGTCAAATTTAGGAGTTGTGGTAACACAGCACCCTGTGTAGTAAGTTCTATTCCAGATAGCATGGCAGATACTAAGAGAAAAAAACTGGAAAGGGGAAGTCCATGACCTGCAAGTAAATTACAGTGGGGCCCAGTGGGGATCATACAATAAAAGAGGATGGAAGTTTGGAATGGCTCAAATATTTTTGAGGGGTGAGGAGGGGGATTGAAAACTGGGAGTAAAGTGAGATAGCAAATCTTGCCAAAATATTTATGTGTCTCTGACCTAGGCAGGTTAGATCTTCAGATGAGAATCTGTTTGCAACTGGGGCAGCTAATAAAAAGTAAAATTTATGGCTTTCTCATCATAAACGCTGCCCCAGATGTTCAAACACAACGTACATAGGTTCACCACCAAACCAAATGCAAGGAAGAAGGTCAATAAAACAACAACAGAGTATCTTTTTACTAGTAAAGGCAGAGTATTTGTCTAAAGAGCAAACAGTATATTGTATCTCAACTGACTCCTTAAAACTCTTGCCATAAAATTATTGACAATGAGAATCGCAATATGAAGACCAAAGTCTACATTTCTTACTCTTCTTCTTTACAAGGGGAGAAACACAGCAGGTCTCAAAACCTGGCCAGGATTTACACTGTTCCTGAAAGGTTATGAGAAGTTCATACAACAAGATAAAACCCCTGAAACATGAAACATAGAATCATGCTGTCCTTTAATTTGATCAGATGTACTTTCACATGGACTTTGATCTATAGTCTAGCAATAAGCTGTTTTCTGAATTTCTGCACAGAGTGACACTGGAATTATTGTACCCATGACCCCAGTGCTGTACACCACACAATCCTTTGCTTCACCCTAACACCTGATTTTGAGGCAGACATTGCTGTATTATATAGAAATCTGATTAGTCACTGCATACTCTTCATATTCTACAGCCAAAAGCATCCAGAGCTATAACTGTTGAAATGCAAGATTTCCCTTGCTGCTTGCTGAGTAAGTCCAAAAAGCCTCACTCTTAGCTGAAAATGCCTGTTTTCAGTTGCAAATAAGCTTTCCGCTATTATTCATAAAGTTTAGGGCTCAATGCATGATTATGATAATCCTAATGACAAAACAGCAATAAACTTGCAACCAGTAAAAAAAGTGAATGGTCTGCCAACAGTGAAAGACTAGAATAGATCTGTAAATGTATTTTGTGGATCAAACTTTCAAATTTTTAAAAATATTTGTCAGCAGAGTTTTCTGTCTTTTTCAGTGCTGAGGCTTAGGATCTCTTCATTACATTTTACATAAAAGTCAGCCTTCTCTGCTACTGCTTTTTAGACTTGTTAGAGAAATTTTGCTACCAAATTATCAGAGAACATGGACAATATATAGATTAAGCATATCTTAGCTCTAGTAAGTGTGTGAGGACACCATATGCCTAAATTGCTTTCATGCCTTTAGCTGACAATCTAATAAGAAAGAAAGGTGACTTCTTATTCCATGTGAGAGACTTTAAGAGTGTATCTATGGGGAAAACAGCTTTGGAAGCACATAAAATTTGCAAATTTTGGTTCTGCTTTGCAAAGGAAACAAAGAGATGTACTTGCCATTTGCTGAAAAGCTAGAAATAAGCACACTGAAAAGAATTAGAAGAATTGTCTAAAATTTCTCAAAGCCAAGTTAGAAGATCAAATTATGTGGAAGGCTGAGCAAGGCATGCAGGGAGGAACAGAATAGTTATTTATTTAACTTTGACTTTCTCAGGTTTGACTTTCTCTTGAACATTGCATAGTTTAGTTATTCTGATCAGTATCTTGCATCTCAGCTACTTTCCCCCATCCATTCCTGAAGATGCCGTATGACTGGGATCAGACTTGGAGCACTAGCCCAGTGATTCAGGTTAGCCAGGCTTGACTGCAGAAATTCCACTTTCAAGGCCTACAGGTACATGGATGCAATATGTGACTAATGTAATTTTTGGATTTCAACAATAGATTATACACTCGCTTTGTACACATACATTGCTGATGAGCACTGTTTCTATAAAAGAATTGCACTGGAGCAAGGGAAACTTGGAAAGTGCAAAACATTCCATATTCTTTTAGAACACCTTAACATCCAATGCCAGGTGCAGTTTTCATTTGACTTTCTAACTCTTTTTTTTCCATCTAATCACTTATGCCCCAGAAAACCACAGAAAGGGTTGCTAAAGTTTCCCACTTAAGAGTTGATGATTTTATTCATTGTAAAAAATTTTAATGGGAAGAAAAAAATCATATAATTGCTTGAAATAATGATATTCTGCAGCATTCTGTGGCAGGGATGTGAGGCCCCACCTTTTTTACCATTTCAGACATTACATTACAGGATTATATTAACAACATTTCAGTTGCTAACAGTCAGTCCTATGAGTGTTCACATGCATGATGTATCCATCATTTAGGTCTCTCAGTGATCTCATCACTCATAAAAAGGAATGCCAAATATTTAGGATGGAAAGCCTGATTAATTGTTTCATCCCTGCTGCTTTCCTACTATCTACTGCTGTTCAACATATGAGAAAATCATCTCTGGTCAGACCAAAGGTCCAGCTAGCTGAGTAGCAGATGCTTAGGAAAACAAGGTATTTAAGGATTTACCCTCCTCTTGAGATGCCCTCTCAATCACTCAAGAACTGCCTGCTGGCATCTACTAGATGCCTCTTTTCCCTTATTGGAACAAGTATATTCAAGTGGAGCTCATCTCTCTAGGACACAAAAAAAAAAGGATGGGACAAAGAGGATTTAAAGACTGCTGAAGCCTACAAAGAAGCTGAGCAATAACCCTTGTGCTAAGGGTTATATAATAGGAACCCAGTAGCCCACCACACTGGATTTACTCATAAAATGCTTTTTTCATTTACTTACAGCTTCAGCCTCTCCTTTAAACAGCACTGCTGTGCCTGACTTCAACAGCCCATGTTTCTGGATCAAAACATATACTTTTCTTCCTTGAAGAATACTATTCTTTGTTATGTCACTTGTAACAACTGCACCATTAGGCTAATGTAAATTTAGTCCAAATTTCACTTTCTTTCACATTCTATTTGTGCTGAAATGAAGTAGATGAGAAAAATACAGAAACTTCGACGGGAATAATCTTGTGCAGATGGAGAAAACCCAAATGCATTCAGTAGAGGAGCTCTTGGTCAGAGTCAAAAGAGTCCAAAGGACAGATGTGTTGTTTGTTAATCATTCAGGAAACCCGTGTGATTAGGAACTCCTAGATCTCCAAAAGGCCAGCCAACTAAAAACCATACACTCTGCTGCAGCACTCATAGTACTCCATTTGGGAGAATAAGAGGATTCCTTGGCCAGAAATAAGAACAATGTAAATAAGGTTATTATACAAAAAAATCAGAGTGTATGCCCTGGAGGATGGGGAGATTTCAGTTCAATAAATCAGCTAGGAAGATCTGGCAAAGTTCATTGTCCAACTGGCTTAGAAATTTAACAAGAAGACTAGGGCAGCCATTTCTTTAAGAAGTTTAAGAAAAAACAAAGGTAGATTCAAGGCAATGTATTAAAACACTATGAAAGGCAAGTGAAAAGCATTAGTAAAGAACCTGAAAGCAATTCACTGTGATCCCCAGAGAATTACAGTATAAGGGTGGAGGAAAAGCAGAGAGTATCCAATGAGAGCTAACAAATAAAAGCATAAAGTCATGTGGAATCCAGAAAGAGTCTAGATGGTACTAAATTTCTGCATGGATGAAAATAAATGTCTCCATTTTCTATAATTCATGTGATACCCTAGGTTGCATTTAATCAACAGCATAATTTTAAAACTGTTTTCTTATTAATACTTATTTGTATTACTGACGGGACTCTAGTTCCTAAACAAATATGAAGAACATAGCTGATGTCTCCAAATATGGACAAATATGCAATATTAAAAGAAAAAAAAAAAAGAAAATAAATTAGTCAACAGTATGCTCAATTATTTTATCTACAAACTTCCTTTCAATATTTCTGTAGACCTCATGACAAAGCAGAAATATCAGAGGCTGAAGAACAGTTTTGAAGTGCTTTTGCTAACTCAGGGGGAACACTTTCGAAACAGGAAGGACAACTTAGAAAAAAGTACAAAGTGCTTGTTTGAAAACCTATGGGGAAATCAGCACATCCCATATGGTAACTGCAGCAGAGGAGAGGAATTGAGCTACTGAGCCAAGCTGATGGTTCAGTCAAGAACCGAAATTAATGGAGAACAACAAAGATTTCACTCTGGACCAAAGGTGTCACTGAATTTTCTTGTTGAGAGATTATCCAAAGCTAAGTCATAGAAGGAAAAGAGGAGGAAATCAGGGGCACAAAACCCTGCAGAAAAGGAGAAGGGAACTGGAGAGGATCTGCTTGTGATGTGCTGAAGGAATAAATAGCGAGGTAAAAGACAAATCGGGATAAGACAGAGGCAGCCAGACCAGACACGATCTCAAACAGACAAGTGCAGTTGGATGGATCAAAGGGAATGAGCAGGGATACCAACCAGGGAGACCACAAACACTGAATAGAGCTTCAGGCGTGCTCAGTTATGAGGCAGCTGCACCAGCCACTAACAAAGACTTGGCTCAAATTAGCATCATATTTAAGTATTGGAACTCAGTGGAACAGAATGGTACCGTACAGCAAAATCATCTCTTTTTCTTGTTATTCCTAAGTACAAGGACTGAGTACTGAACAGCTTTATGGTCCACTTGTGAGAGAACATAGCAATTGAAATTATATGTGAACAGTAGGACCCTTGTTTGCAAAAAAACCCCAAAAGACAAACCCATAGGTTAAAAAAGTAAATTTTTATTAAATTTTTTCACTCAAGCTAGGCTCTGAGGCCTGGAAGTAAGTAGATGAGCACACCACAGATTGTGCCACAAGAAAATCCATGAGCAAACCAGGCATCATTTCCTTCTACCCCGTTCTACAGATTGGAACCTATTTACCACAAGTTGTATCCTTCATATCACAACTTAAAATATTTCTTTAGTCTCTTACTCTGCTTCCCTACTGGTTGCTCCCCTTCTTTCCAGAAATTATGATATATATAAATATATATATATATCATAATTACATTAAATTTGCAAAAAACAATAAAAGACCATTAATAGTAACAGAAAAAGGAAAATCAGAGTGTTTCTTCCTTTCCAAAAATACTACAATGAGAATAAGCTCATTGGAACATGTTACTGCAGCTTATGGCAGTGCTCATTTTAGCACTGCATCTCAGAGACAGAAGTGGTTCTCTAGGTCCAATCTACCAGAATTTTCCATCTTACCCATTCATTCCATCAAACCCATTCATATATGAAAAGCTTAGAAAGATCCTACAACATCAGACAAAAAAAAATCCCCACTGTGATGACAGTTACAAAATTACATCAGCTAACACTTCACTTGGTAACCCTTTATTAGTTTTGAAGATGCAGAAGAGAAAGATTTGAACAGCCACAAGCTATGTAACAGATTCAACTTTGCATCTGACACTTAGCAAATCTGAGACTAGGTTTTGACCCAAGGGAAACCGGAATTTCATGCATAAATGGTTGCCCAGAACAAATAAGCAGCGTGCCCATGGTCAGATCTGATGTGGGAGGCCCTCTCCATGAATAATCCCAAAATTTATAGAAATATGTTTCCATTTACTTATCCACATTCTGACACTGCATTTTTTATAACATAAGTAAGTGCAGAAGAAGTTTTAAGGAAAGAAGCAAAAATTATTAGGTGTCTGTCAAGAATTATAGAAGAACACAAAATATTTTGAACATGGGATTAATTTCTTGCTAATTCATTCAGAAATTTAGATCTTTACCATTTCAGCCATAGCCTACATTAATAGTAGATGTTTCAGATAGCAACTCAAGTCAGATAAGTACTATCTGCCAAGAAAGTACACTTTAAAAATATTCTTTAGCATGCAAAAGAAATATTAGATTTCCACAAATTCATAGTTATGTTCTTACTAACAACTGTGGTGGACAGCAAGTAATAACAGAGACGGGCCAGCACAACAGCAAAATATGTGAACACATCAATTTATATAAACCAGCATTTGGTTATTATTGTTGGTTTTGAGGAGCAGTCTTGCCAGCTGTCACAAAGTGCATAAACAGTTCATAATCTGTAATAGTTCCTGAGACAGCTGCAAAACCATAAGGAACCAACTTTTATTTCTCAAATGAAACATGTTATTTACTTCCAAAATGGACAGATATTTTAGAAAACAGATACCAAATATACAGAGGAAAATCAAGACTTTTTAAAAGACTTTTGGGGTTCCAGCCAGATAAAACTCAACTTAAAATGCTTATTATCACTCACTACCTTCCAGAACCCCTCCAGCTTCCTGTCTTCTCATAACTATATTATGCAGCAAATGAAGGCCCCTAACAGTCATGGCATGAAAAAAACCATAACAAACATAGGGAAATCACATAAATATTCAGACTATGCAACATAGCTGTTCAGAGTTGGTGTTTTCCTTTGCAAGAGCTTGTGCAAACATTCTGTTCCATTTCATATCTGTGGGAGATTGCATCCCCCACATGCAATTTTCAAAAACAAACTCACACAAGCCCTTATTCTCATAATAAACATCCCCAGCTACATTTCACCTAAATTTTCCACGGTGCTGAGTTTAATAAAAGCTGGATTTAGCACCATTATTTGAACAAGTATTGTTAAACAGTTTCTTATAAAGAATCCTTTTTTCCATCTGCACTAAGAGAGGCACAGAATTGGGTGTCTTATGATACTTTGTATGACAATAGAAAGTGAGATACCTTCTAACACAAGGCAAGTTGAAGATAAGCTTAGTGATTCCAGCATATAAACCCATTCTTTTGCAAGGGAAAAAAACCCTACTGTTAACACTAATGCCTTCTATGTATAGTATCAAATGGAACAGTTATGGAAAAATAAAACACTACATTCAGAAATATTTTGTTTCCATGTACAAATTCTAGTTTCTAGGCAATAGACATCAAAACACATTTATCGGCAATGTCCGCCCATTAGTAGTGACACATTTGACAATTTTTCTGAAGACTAGCAGATATTCCTCAAATACCTGATTGAAGTCAAAGTTTACTGATGCAAACATTCGATTTTCGAGTAATTAGAACTGTACTGAAGCTTAGGGTTTAGCATTATTGCTTATTAACAACATTGCATCATACTTGTGATGCAACCATATGCAACCATAGCTGTCAATTCTCAAAGTGCCCTAGAACTATGAGTAGCTTGCTTTTTCAAAATTATCCTTAGTACAGCACAACACAGGGAGTTTGTTTTACCAGGAATTTTGATAACACAGCTCTGTCATGCTTCCTTGATGAAGTCTGCACTGCCTTAGGCTGATCTGGAAAGCCATCTGGAAATTAGCACTGATTAATTAGCTGTGAGCCTATGATGTGAAGAGGACAGATGGAAGAACACAGTACTTCATTGCTCCCAGTCCTGCAAGACCTACCAATCCAATACCCAATCCATGTCAAGTTCCCAGTCTCTTTCCAGGAAGATTTAGAAAGATTAAGATTCAGATAGTCTGCCACAGTAATTGTCTTTCCTCAGCTGTTTTTTCTCCCAGCTCTGTTCACTGGAGTCAGCATTTGTTATCAATGCTAACAAACAATGCCTAAGAACCACAATGCACGGGAGCCGACAACAGAGGGTTTTCAACAGAAGTCCTGCCTTCCAATCCATGGAATTTAGGCAAAACCATCTTGGTTTTTCACTTACCACTTCTAGATGTATTCCCAAATGAAAAAGCAGTATTACAGACTTTTTTTTTTTTTCCTAACAGAACAAGAGCATTTGATTATCCTCCTGGCTCCTGTACTTAGATACCAGATTCACTTGCACTTGTCTCACACACACACACACACACACACACACACACAAACACATTTACTGCCCATGACTTTCTGGCCAGGATATGGAAGTCCTTTACCAGTATCCTGGTCTTATAAGCATCATAAGTACTAAGAAGCAGTTTTAGACTGAGAAGGAGGGGAAAGTTCTTCAGCTGTATCTCCCCCGAGCCTTCCACTTGTCCTCTCTCCATACACTGTAAGTGGGAAGGACAAGATGAAATTAATACCATTATCATTATGCAAAAAGCAAATTATTCTGTCATTCTCTCCTTATTGTTGTCAGCTACTTTAACTTAAAAATTAAGACAGATAAGCAAAGAAATATCATCTTTGATAAAACAGCTTTTTCTGTGCAAACAGTATCACAGCATAACAGCTTCAATTTAAGTCTCACTTCTTTCAAATTTATCACAGATTAAATAGATATGCATGAGCATCACTGAAAACTGGTTTTCCAAGACACCTAGTCATAACTAATCATAACTAATGACTTACAAGTAACTTAACATCAGCAACCTCAAATACTGGCCAGAAGATGGCTGGTAAAGAGAGGAATGAAGAATTGTAGTATATTTATAATTAATGCTGAGACAGAATTTTAGACAGAAATTCTTCAATAAACATGTTTACAAGTATTTCATTGTACTTGGATGAAAAAGATATTTTGGTCAATTTTAAAATATAAGGCTCAGTATCTGTTCGTCAAGTCCTTTTTCTCTCTTTAAATTACTTAAGAGCCCCTGTTTCGAAGCACCAACCTCCTGACTAGGAACACAAAAAAAGGCTATCTGATGTTTGCTCAAAAAAATCCTTCTTTCCACACTGAGATCTGAAAATAGAGTCAACCACTGACTACTTTACTCTGTCATATTTGCTGATATTGGCTGTGAGATTTTCAACTTGTCAAACAGCCCACTGACTAGCTATTTTAAAGTAAATTTTCAATATTCTAAGAGCAGTCCAAAGGTAGATAAAACCATTACATCTAGTTTGCAAAACCTTTCCAGCTCACCATTATTTTCCAAGTGGAGAAATCTAAAGATCTTTATTTCCCAGTAGGATAAATAACATACAGACTCAACTCTGAGTCCATACATTAAGAATACTTAAGCTCATTACTTTTCCATTACAAGGTGAGAAGTTCAAGGCTCCTACTCTTAGCTAACAGTAATTAATATATGTGTATGCAAAATGTTGTTTACTTTTCCCTCCTATTCTTCTTTCCTCTTCTTCCTTCTCTAAACCCCTTCAGTGCCCATATCTTGACACACTGAACTCCACAGGTTAGGCTGCTTTGGATTTGCGAGGAGAGTTACAATAATTAATTACAGAGCATGGTCTTCTGTGCCTCAAACATTTTGCATTTATAGGCTCTTGATATAGTCCAGAGCAAGAGGCTAACCCATATTTAATTTGTCCAACACGTTTCTGGTTAAAGTTCCATCAAATGGGTGACTGGAATGCCTCCGATTCAGCTGGAAAAGTCACTTTGAAGGAGGCGTTTATTAGCAACATTTGCCTCAGCCACAACAGGAGGCCCTGAGGGCCTGGGGAAAATCAGTGGTTGCTTATGACAGTCAAGCCTGGCTACTCCCCACGGGATAAAGTGTCAATAATAAGTTAGGTATTATTATTTGGAATTGATTTTACAGCAGGTATAAAATTAAAGAAATGAGGCCGTTTCTTCAGGCAGGAAAGGGGTGTGCTTTGAAATGCCCTCCAGCGTGGCCCTCGCAGCCCCCGGCACCACAGGAGGCGGCAGCAGGGCTTGCCCCCCATCCAGCTGCTCCACACGCAGCCCCAGGGCCCACCGCACTCCGCACAATTACAGCCACAGCCTGCAGCTCATTCCTCCAGCCAGACAGGAAAAAGGCGCAGAACCTAGATGCCTTTGCTTTCTTCTAGCTATATGTTTGCTAGAGCAATTTTGGTGAGTGTTTAATCTTCTCTGTGGCCCAACATTCGCATGAAAATGTAACGTGTGTGTGGCTTTGACTGAAAAAGTCCCAAGTCAGAATATCATTAGCTCACAGTCCTTTCAAGTGAAATATTCAGTAGTTAATTCTGAGGAGCTTCTACATGAAAATGAGAAACATTTTCTGCAGTATTGCAAAGGAACATGGTGGGTAGCCTGTAACTACAAATATTTGTTTCTCTTTTCTTGCAAATGGAAGCAAAAGTTCCTCTTGTTCAAGACGATCATTATTATTCTTTCCTGGTTATTTCACTGTCCCTAGAAAATTTAATGGGTATTGTTCTCAAAAGCATTATTGTTCAAATGTTTTATGAAACTTAAGCTCCTCATTGACAAACACCTCCAAAATGTAGCCTAAGCTTAAGTCTCAAAGTGCTGTAGGCACTTTGGAGCTGAAGTCTCAATGAAAGTCTGATGCAACTCCTTTCTGAAAAGAGACTAGCTCATAAATTGCTGAATACTGTCAAAAAAAAAAGAAAAAGCCACATTTTTTCCTGTTGTAATCAGGTACAAACCCACTAGTCCAACTGGACTTATACCTAGCAAAATCAGGTCTAAGTTTCATAAACCCTATGTAAAACTTTGAATATATAAAACTTACTTTCAATCCTGTCTTTTTCTTTTGAGGGAGTTGTGCAGATTCTCTTTTTAAAATTTTATTATATTTTTCATCTTTATTCCCTTCTTTCTTTGCCTCCTTGACAATCTCCTTCTGCACTTTGATTTTGTCAGTGTTTCTATCTCCATTCAATACTTCTTCATTGTCCCTTTTTCATAAGGCTTCAAAATTTATTTTTAAGCATGTTAAAAACAGGAAACTAGGACTTTAATCTCATGGTTAACACTGTATTTCAAAAGAAACCAGCCTTTATCTAGAAGAGATAGCAGGTGATTTTTTTTTTCATTTTTCACTGGTTTTAAAATGTCCTCTGGGTCTGAGAGTGGAAACCATAGTGCTCTCGATGGAGAAGGTAGAAAGTGCGTGGCCTCAGGGAAGAATAAACTGATGGAATATTTGTCCTGTCCACAGCGTGACGCATTAGCCACAAACATTTCTTCTAAACCTGACAGCGGATTTGCATATATAGAATAATAGAAAGGCCTGAATGGGAAGGGACCTTAAATATCATTCAGTTTCAATCCACCCACCACAGGCAGGGATGCCACCCACTAGATCAGGTTGCTCAGAGACCCATCCAACCCAGACATGAACACTTCCAGGGATGGGGCATCCACAACTTTTCAAGGCAACCTGTTCCAGTGCCTCACACCCTCTGTGTAAAGTATTTCTTACTAATATCTAATCTAAATTTCTACTCTTTCAGTTTAGAACTGTTTCCCCTTGCCCCATCCCTATCTGCCTGTATAAAAAGTCCCTTCCCTTCTTTTCTATAAGCCCCCTCTGAGTACTGGAAGGCCACAATGAGGTGTCCCCAAAGCCTTCTCTTTTCCAGGCTACACAACACCAGCACTTAGCCTGTAGAAAAGGTGCTCCATCCCTCCAGTCATCTTCGTGGTCCTCCTCCGGGACCATTTCCAGCAGGCTGACATCTTTCTTGAGTTGGACACTGCACTCCAGTTGGAGTCTCCTGAGGGCAGAAGTGGAGAATTACCTCGCTGGACCTGCTGCCCACACCTCTTTGGATGCAGCCCAGGATTTAATTGACAGTCTGGGCTGTGAACACACACTGTTGGCTCACGTCCAGCTTTTTCACCCATGAGAACCCCCAGGTCCTTCTTTGCAGGGCTGCTCTCACTGAGTTCATCTCCCAGTGTGTACCTATGCCTAGGATTGCTCTGACTCATATGCAGCACCTTGCACTTGGACTTGAACTTCATGAGATTCTTATGGGCCCACTTCCCAAGGTTATCCAGGTCCCTCTGGATGGCATCCCTTCCTTCTGTTGTGCCAGCTGCAGCACTCACCTTTGTGTCACGTGCAAACCTGCTGAGGATGCACCACTCTCCCAGTCTGTGTCACTGACACAGGAGGTGTCTCACTAGACCCTGACAGAACATCAGTTACTGACAGGCCTGTGAGCACTTCCTAGGGCAACATCCCTGATGTTTGACAGCCCTGCACCAGCCCATCACCCAGCTCTGTCCTGAGCTTTCACACAGGAGGTGATGGGATTCAATCAAGAGCAGAGGAAAAGCTGGGAACTCTCTTCTTGCACATTTGGAAGCCCCATGGATATGAATGCTAATGTGGTCTTTCTTCTCATACTACATTTGTGTAAGGAAAAAATGTGTCCTGTACTTTCTCTGCTTGGAAGCTGCAAACTAATTGTTAAATCTTTGTGGCAAATGTGATCTTATTCAGTAGCAGGGACTATTTTCAGTCTGTTGATACCTTACATGCATTTTATATTCACCCTCATTCTCTTCCCTAAGGTGTCATCGGACTATGAATTGCTGAGGGGGACCTTGATAGATTTCCTCAGTGTTAGGATTAGGCAAACTTTGAGAAAACAGTGCTGGTGTAAACACACCTGACTTCAGTGCTACAATGCTCACCTGGCATGAGAGTTGGAAGTAAAAAGTTGGCTAGTTCCAGAGTTGTGATACAAGTAGCCTTCTCCTACCATACACAGTGGAGGAAAAAAAAAAAAGAAAGTCCCGACTTGCTCCCTTGCTCCCTAGTACATGTCCTCTACATTAAAGGAAGAGCTCTTATGGGACCATAACTTGATTTACATCATCACATAACCAATACATTAAATAGTTCTTGGAGATGATTTTTGCCATGTCCTTGGTGCAGTGCTTTCTGATGAAGTGTGCACAACACACACATCTAGTCTAATAATCTATGGAAATGCTGTGTGAACCATATGGTAAGGGCTGATGAAAAATAGAGACCAGTGAAATCTTGTGATTCTGGTAATAACCAGCACCGAGATGGGATAATGTAATTAAAAATGTGTGATGTTACATGGCCCAAACACAGCAGTGTGAAATCTAATGTGCCACATTAAATGCTGAACTTCAGTAGGTGAAGCTTCTAACAATCCTATGATATTTCTAAATAAACCCAACTTATCAATACAACCCATGATAGTGTGAAACTGCTTAAGTTTCCATGTCATTAAAAAAAAAAAAGCACCAATTTAAACAGATTTTTCCACTTCTATGAGAAGAAGCCGCTAGGTTGCTACCTGGGATTAGGATGTCTGATTAGCAAATCTTTGAAGACATTTAATTTTCACAGCTATCCCGGAAGTATAGCTTTGTAGTCAATTTTACACCTAAGTATCTCTAAATATGATATGAATTGTTTTTCGAGCTAATAATCTAGCTAGTTATATTAAAGCAGTTTGGAGCATTTTGACTGAAAGAAATAATAATAATTTTCAATTGTATAAATTAAGTGTATTCAGGTGGCTTCAAAACTAGTACTTTAGATTATTAATGCAAATGCTTTTCAAGTTTTCAGTTTTATTTCAAATACATGTCTTTTGTTTTGTTCTTTAAATAGGAGCAGGTAGCAGTGCTGGGTTCTGGTATTAATTACACATGGAAACAGAAAACCTGAAGTAGACCTGGTAGCATTTTAAGAATCCAGCTATTGTGAATTCATCTGGAATTCATTGGGCTACCCTGGGCCATAATAAATTCATGCTGTATTAGCAGTAACATCATACGTACACTAATAGATGTTCTACTGAGATCAGTATTATTTAATTGACTCAAAGGATTACTTTAAGATCAGTTTCCTTCTAACTGTATTTTTAACATGGTTTTCTCCTGAAGCACAGCTTCCCACAAGACAAAAACATGACATCAGAAGAAAAACATGCATAAGAAAATACAGAAAATCAGACTTTTTTTCTCCTTAGATAAGGTACAAAGACCATTAGAATCATATAGTCTATCCCCAAGTAAACAAACACGTGTTTAATTTTAATTTTCTCTGTGGGAAACAAAACATCCAACACTCTGAAAGTGGACATATGCAGATTAAAGAGAGGTATTAAGATACAACTTAGTAAAAGTGATGTATCTTAAACTGAAAAAAATGATGCAAACAATCTGTTTGTAAAGAAGTACTGAGCAGTATCATCTGCACATTTCTGCTTTGTCATGCATGATAAAAGAACACAATGCAGTAAACTTCACTGGTACCAGTTGCATGACTGGGATATGGTAATTAATGGAAAAACAATAGCTTGGATACTTCGGGTTGGAAAGGAAAAATGTTCTTAGCTGTTTGCTATGTCTTGTGAACTATACGAGAAACACTGATGTGAGTGGTGTTACCCCTTAAAACTTATGTCCAGTTCACACACAAGTTTATTTCCTTCCTGAGTTAGCTGCTAAGATGGACAGGCTGCTCAGCCATCAAGGTTCATTTAATAAAATTAATCAGCACTTCCACGACTGATTAAAAAAAACCAAACAGGTCTTCCTAAGTGCACTGGTTCAGCATCACTGAATAAAGCACAGAAAGTAAAAATAAAGAACTGGTAAGTCCCTGCTTCTCATGTTTTTATGCCAACCTTTTATGCCAGCAATGTCCTGAGTCAATGTTATGCCAAAGCAGCAGTGAAATGCAACCACAGACAAGGAAATGAGTCTAAAAGGAGACCTTGTCTCCTGACCAGCCGCCAGCTAACTAAATGTGTGTGGGCACACAGCTAAAGGCACACAACAGAACTTTGTTGAAAAAATCTGGCAATTCCAACTCATATTTTTACTTACTCTTCTCCTCTAGAGATCCTGGAGAAAATAAGGCATCTCTGTTTTGCCTGTACTTTGAAAATAGCCTGGTTTTCTTCATTTCTTCCTCTAAAGAAAGAAACCACCACAGGGAAGTGGAAAAAAACCCCCAAAAAGATAAATAGAGAATACCTGGTTTGGGCAATTCTACTTTTCTCAGATAGTATATTCCACCCTTGGACAGAAAGCCTTAGAAACCATCAACATTCCTTATGTCAAACAGCTGCACTTTCTTATCCTTTTATTTCAGATTATCATCCTGCTTGATTCTATTAATCAGCTGCAGAAACAGCTCTTAGCAGAGTTCAGGGCTGTGATCGTAAAAGAAATAAATAGCTTGAAGACCTAAATCAGAATTCCGAAATCTGCTTCCCTAGGAAGCAGGAATTACACACTTACGGAACACAGATACAACCATTACTGAGCCATCCCTCACAATAACTTTACAGCTCTGCCAGCCCCCTTCAAACATTTTTATCAAAACAGTAAAGGTCAAAAAGATGTTAAATTTCTACAGTTCTCATGGATAGGGAGAAAACTTGCTGATGTCCATGTGGGAAAGGAATGGTGTCTCTCAGTCCTTGGTAGACATCAGATAATTCACATGGGGGCTATTATGAATGTCCTAAACAGAGAAAAAGGTTGAAGGAGGTTTGCAACTTAGCAGACCTCACTTAATCAATTTCCAAGCCATATTAATTGTTCTGAGGATTTTTTAGAATCCATTTCCACATGTCTCATTTGTCGTTCCTTTTCTCTGTTCAGATTACCTGGCAACGCTTCCAAGAAAGCAGTTCTCACTACTTCAACATCATCTCTTTCCCAGTGACTTTGATTTAAATAATCAGAATGTATAGCAACATACAGCAACTTAAAACTTCCCATTATATAAATTCAAGAAGAGCTTTTGTTCTTGCAGATCACCTATCTATTGCACTACAGTTACATTTGTATGGATATTTCAATCAGCTTCCAAACTAAAAAACACAACATATTCAGGCAACCTGTGCTTACAGGACACATGGCCTATCTCAATGCTCTGAAAAACAATACTCAAAATTAAATGGATGGAAATAGGACAAACAAGAGGAAACACAAAAAGTAAGAAAGGAGAAAGGCAAATGTGAACCCAGGCTCATCTCTGCCCTCTTCAGAGACAATAGAGCAAAAAACCTTTTATTTTTTTATTTTTTGTTTTTTTCAAAATTAGTTGTCTGATGCAGACAATACTTTGTGCTAATTTATTTTTCACTTGCAGTTACTTCATATACTGAGGTATCAGCATCATTTCATGTATTCTGCATTCCTCTGTGCTTGTCTCAATAAATACTCACAGCTATCCTTCTGCTGGGGTCCAAACTCTACCCTGGAGTTCAGGGCATGACCAGGAAGTTCCACTCCGTCCATAGCATCATGGTGAAAACATTCACATTTAAGCATAACAGCAAAGAATGGTGTGGCTTTACACTAATCACCTACTACATTTCTGCATACAGAAATCTGCAAGAAAACCTCAAGTGTCCCCTGGGATAGCCTTTGTGTAAAAATGTACTTTGGAAGTTAATTAGAGACTATCTGGTTTTTATACTGAGTTTAAAAAAGCCAATTAGAGTTAATGGGAATGCAAGTGATTATCAGATTATCATTGATATGGTTACTAATTATAATTCACTTTTTCATTGCAAAACAGCAAAAAAATATTAAAAGTGACTGAAGAGTGGAAGAATCCCAAGTTGCCAGAATTCAATTTTCTTACAGCAAACAGCCCTTGTGTAAGAGTTGTGAAGGCACTGGGGTTTAATTATACAGTATAAGAAAGATATACTGAACATATAGACACAACTGAGCTATAGAACTTGCTAATATTTACCAAAACGTCATTCACACAGGGAAAGGAGACCTCCTTTGTGGAGCACATTGCCTCACAGCACGTGTGGAGAAGTCCCTTGGTAACAAGGGCCTTCCCCAAGCACACCCAACAGTGAGGGAACAGCACAGCTTCCCTTTGAAGGCAAATAAACATTCAGGAGACTGACTGAACTAGAGGGGGCAGAAATGATGTAGCAGCCACCAATCAAGTGCTCTAATTAGGTTTTCACATCTCTGCACAGCAGAGAGTGTTGTGGCGGGGGCAAGGTGGTCAGGAGCCGCAACCTTCTGAAAGCGTCCCCGGCTGAGTCAGGATCGCTTCGGAGGCCACTTCCCCGAGGCACACGCCCGCACGCTCGCAGGGTTTTCTTAGGGCACGTCGGTGGTAAAGGAACGAGGGAGAGGTCTGCTCGTGGGTTCCGCAGGGAGGCTTTATTGCCAGCAGCCACGCCAAGGGTCCAGAGGAGAAGACGGGGAGAGCACGCAGGGCTCAAGGTGAAATACGGGGGCAGAGAGAGCATCAGGGCCAAGGGGGTGAGGGCGCAGGGGCGGCACAGAGGTGATGTGAGGGCCAGGGGATCAATGTAGGAACCCCGAGGGAGGGACTACAAGATAAGGGCAAATGGAGGAACAGGGAGAGGAGAAGGTTCTGGCAAGGAACACATATGAGGGAGAAAAGGGGCAGGGAGGCCGACGGGCCAGTAAGAGAACCGATCTGGAGTACATTTGGAGAAGCAGGCGAAGTATCCTAGGAGATGCACTTTAGCTCACCCTAACCGGGGAGGTGAACTGGGAGGCTTCCTCCAAGGGGCAAGTGTGGTTGAAGTGATCGGCCTTGCAGCCTCCACAGAGAGCAGTGAAGAGATCCTTGAACCAAGTCTAACACATTCCCCTGTGCGAAAGGGTCATACAGTACTGTTACCTCTGAATCCCAACTGCGATGATCCAGTACAGATCCCTAAGCCTATTTTAGGACACAAACCTGCTTTTGTTTATAAACCAGCTATTAGCATGCAAGGAAAAGAGACTGTATATTGTGGGCAGCTAGAATGGGGCTGTTGCAATCATATGTGTAAGAGCACCTGAATAATTTAGTGTAAAATAAATACATTAATTGAAGTATCCAGTTTGGATAAATTACTTAAAAGAGAAGCACCATGTTACCAACATCCTCTATTTTTGTTGCTTCTGGTGAGTTACTGACAGACATTTGGCTTCACAGGTATTGTGCCAAAGCCTGTCTCCATTTACATGAATATAACTGTGGTGCAGCTTATCCTGGAATCATTGTTTAACTGAGTGAATTTGCCTTGCTGAACATTCCCATAGGGAAAGTACCATTCCTGATGGTACTCTGATGTGGGTTTTGTTCCTAAAGCATAACTAGGGCTGAAGAATTTCACTCCATAATCACATGCAATATTGTATTGGCTGTGTTAACTTACCCAAGTGTTCAAAAGAAAGGAGAGACTTAGACAGGAGCTGGTCAAGCCCCAAACCCCACTGACATCCAGTTCCATACACCATTACAAAACCAGTTAGGATTCTTGACACTACTGAGACGTCAGAAAGGTGAGGAGTTCTGCTTGGTGTTTTGCTTTCTTGGACAGAAGCAACCAAAGATGTCTTCACTTTACAAAGATGCCAGACTTTCCTGCCAACCTTGTCATTGCCAAGCGCTGAAAGCTGCAGAACCACTGTGCTGTCACTGGCAGAGAAAAGGCCAGTGAGCCCATCTCTAACCAAAAAAAATTAAATGGATGCCTCTGACAGGCTGTGGTGGGTTTGTGTT
>WBMZ01015561.1:0-29513 GCA_013400975.1 Atrichornis clamosus
GTCTTTCAAACTAAGACAAGTACCCATAGAATTTTTCTCACCAATAGATTTCATATTTGGTGTTGGTTTTGTTAATATCTCTCATTTATATGCCCTCATGAGGGTCAGAATGTCTCAAATGTCCCTTGCTTTGGCATACAAATTATATAATCAGCAATGATTGTAGAGACCTAATCAGGTGCTACATGTACTTACACAGGAGAGATTCTGTGGTTGCATTTTATTCGTTACAGGAGGCTTTCATGACTGGAGTACCAACTCTTAGAGGAAGAAAGACAACAAGCATGAAGTGAACATAGAACTGAAGATGGTTATAGACAATAAACTTGCACTCTGGCACAGGAAATTAAAGAGAGCACTGAGACCCCCCTCAAACAGGGTGGTGAGGACAACGACCCATATTTATCAATACTGTTGTCATGATCTCACTGATGGATAACTGGGTGACTCATTAGCTGTCCTGAACCTGAGAGGTTCAGGTTTAGAAAATATGGGTGGTATGTTAATCTGCTTAATGAGACTGCAGTATTTGTTTCCAGTCTTATTCTGAGTATACTGTGCTTCCACCTATTCAAAAAGCATCTCAATTGTTTATCTTTTCCTTCCTTAAAATGTCTCCTTTGCCACACATAAACATTACCCAAAGGTAGCAGGTTGTTCCTTGTATAAACAGGATATCTTTCCAATAAGTAAGAAGGAGAGAGCATTTAGCCACTGATACTAGAATTAAACAGAATCACTCAAGCAAGAAAAATATACTGACAATGTCCCCCTCTTCATAGGACACATCTGAAAAGTCTTGGAGACTTCTCCATTATCTGCTTCCCTCTGGGCCTCTTTATCCAACTCATACATGAAGCAGACTTTAATCTGCTAGAGCAGTGATTTGCAGTCTCTTAGTCAGGGGTTTTTGCATAGACGTGAGGCACTGAACTAGGAAAACAAGGTTCACTGTGTGATTGTTCACTCAACTCCTGCTGACATTTTTGCTACCTCAGCTCATGCTAAGGCCTGATGTGCGCTAGGAGCAGCGCCATTGGATTGAATCAGAGCTGGGTAGGCAGGACAGGGGGCCAGGAAGTGCTAAGGGCCTTTATGCAGCCATGGTCACCTGCAAATTGCTGTCTCCTGCAGCCCTTATCTTTTGTTCTGGGATTTCCTCAGAATCCACTAACTTATGGAAATGTTATAGACCAAACTCCCAAGCTGGAGGGTACAAAACATCAGCTTACCCAAACAGCTTCTGAAGCAGGTCCAACAGCAGGTGGACTGCTGAGGCTTCCATGCTTCCCAGGGTGTTACAGGGGATGCCAATATCATGACTGAGGAAGAGGATGAGCAGTCTCACCATCAGCCGGGTAACCAGTTCTTTTCTTTTGCTCAAAGGTTCACAATATTAAGAGTCATTGGTTATAGGTTATAGAAACTTACGGCTTGAATGGTCAATAAGTGAATCAACATTGTTAGATTAGAGTAAGCAAAAGGGGACTGAGGTTCTGTTTGTCCTGTTTGTTTATTTTAATTCTTAATGAGCTCATGAAATAAAGTTTAAATCAGAGTATACGTTGTCCTGTCAATTTGAGAGACCCAAGTGGCCCTTGACATACTGTCAGATTTAAATTCCTTATGTAGTGTTCCTTACAGGAACTGCAAATACGAAAAAAAAAGAGGAACCTAAACTGAAAAAACTTGAATGCTTCTGCACTAAGGTATCCTTCTCTTTCTACGAGCAGCAAATCTTGAGCTTGGCTGAGTTCTGAGTCTTTTTCTTGTCACAGTGTTTAGAGAGAGCAAACATTGTTACACAAGGTTCATCTAATTAACCTAACACACATACCATTTTCTAAACCAGCCTTCAAAAAAACTAAAAGATTAGTCTTGGCAAAACTTAGTCTTGGCATTTGTGTTCAAATAAGATCCATCCCCTGGATGACCCTTCCTTAAAACATAAGAAAGTCATTCTTACTAGTACCAAAGATCCAAAGCTCCTTCTCTCATTAAGAAAAATGCTAAAATGAGCATGTGTATTTGTACACCTGATAGCCCAGAGTTCTCCACAACTGTTTTGAAACATAACCTTAGGGGAAAAAAAAGTATTATGAACACGTGATTCTTATTTACTCATTGGACTTAACCAGTACCTTTTTCACTACACTGGTTACGTTAGATTTTTTTTTTTGTCTGAACTTTGCTAAAAATGCCTCAGCTTTCAAGTGGCATAATTGATGTTTCTAGTATATAGAATCAGGTGTTTGAGAGTGCAAAGAGTTTGAGTATTGCAGCTAGTTGCCAGAGCTCGGTGTGGCTTTTCCATATTTTAGATATTCAGAAAAGATATTTCTTGTTAAGAGGAAAAGACATATTTGATTCATTTGCAACAAATTCCTCCTGAATTTTGCCCACTTCGCAAAAGAAAGCATCAGCAACATGCACAAAAAACGAATAATAAAGGTTTTGCCAAATTGAAACCAACATGCCTTACAAATTCTGCTAGGATGTTAAATATCAAAGCCAGATGAAAATCAGCAAAGAGATTCCTTTCAGGCTCATGATCATCTGCTTGAAATCTGCCCAACTGTCGCAAATTTCCTTTCAAAACACCCATTGCATGAAATTATTTTTCTTTCAACTTTTCTCATGGCCTTCTAAGTCCCATCACCTCACACACCATCAACTCTCTCTGATACTCTTTGGCCAGTTCTTCAACAATACTTTCACTAACCTGGAATATGACATTTTGGGAGAATCCACATCTTCCTTTCTTTCATGTAGATCCCTGTGCTACCTTATTAAAAAAAAATACTGCTGGCTATAAATACTTTCATCTCTTTAGTAAGATTATGCTGTATATTCTTACCTAAAATAAAGCACTTGAAAACAAGAGTGTGTCATGTTTCAAAAAGCTTTTCCCAAACTTAGAAAGTGTTTTGGTAGAAAAAAAAAAAATCCTTGATAGATGTTTATTTTCATTATATACTTTTTCAATATTCTTCCCAGTATTAACTACTCCAACAGTAAAATAAATGAGGCACTACCAGTAGTGGATGTGCTATTACACCTAATAAAAAGAATACAAAATCTGTACTTGTACCTAATCCAAATATATTCTTAAGCAGAAAAGACACCAAATTTAGCAGTGACAGTGTTGCACTACTGCACCTTTTTTACTGTCCATTTCTCCTGACAATTGATAGGTAGTATAGATTTCAGACAAAGGCATTGTCTCACATAAATAACTTTCCAGAAAAAAAATTAAAATACTGAACTTGCTGAACTCTTGAAATAAATATTCTGTATATATATTTTAAAACAGGAAGGAAAAGAGTTTCTATAAGGATAATAACATACCTGTTTCTATTGACTTAATTTCATATTTTTCAGTTGCTAGAATAAAAAATAACAGCACTTTCAAGGGTTTAACCAAAATTATATATTCAATTATAGGTAAAGTATATATTATTTTCATTCCTGCCAAAATTTGCAGGCATACACTGTTATAAAAGGCCTACCAGTATTTTGAGTAAGCTAATTCATGTCTCTGAGCACAAAGCATTGTAATGTCAATGCTTTTCTCAGCTCAGTTTAAGATGTCCCAAGTGACGAGACTTTCACCACTTCTCCTTGAGTTTATTCTAACAAGTCTTGCTGCTGCAACATCATGCTTTCCAATCAACCCATATTCTAACTTGCTAAATTATGCAAATTTGTATTTGCTCAGCTAATGCTTGGTTACAGAAAGTATAGACACTTATTTGCAGTTCAGAGCTAATAAAAAATCATGAAGTTCCAATTTTAATCAATTTAACTTAGTCCCCATGGTAATCCCGAAGGAAATATGAATGGAAACAGGTGTTTTGTTCCTATTTAAAATAGTTAATGATAGATAGATTAGATACATAGATGATAGATGTGTCACTCACAAGAGAAGATCAGAAGCCTCTACAATAATGGCAATACCATTAAAGACAGTAGTTTCTAATGTGAGATAAACTGTTGTGAGAAAAGCAGATGCATTGTCCGTATACCTTCAAAAGCCTTCTTAGCAGTTTTTCCCTCAGTGTTTTACACTGCCCTACTTGGATCGATTTCCCCCACCTGCAGAACTCTCTTGCTGATAGATTTAATTACTTAAATCCAACAATGGAATAACAATTTGTCTATTTGGAGCAGATGGATTTACCAGCATGTGCATTTTCAACATGGCAGTAAATAGAAACACTGGAAAGGCAAATGCTAGGCACACGTTGGTTTTGCATAATGAATTTTTGCCTTTATTTTTCTGGATAATTTGGAAAAGGAATACAAGTATTCTCAAGTCCAAGGAAAGAGTTGGAATAAGCCTACTACTCAGAACTAATTGGAATTCAAATTAATAATTACTGACTTTGTCAAATAGATCCATTCTGATTATTTTGCTGTATTAGTACTGTCACTCCTTTTAAATTTTAGCACTGTTGACATCAATCTGTCTTTAGCAATTTACAAGAGCTACACAATTGCACAGGTAGCAATTAGAGTGGCTTGAGCATCAAATGCAACTCCTAATAGAACTGTGGATCAGTACATTCATTCATTAGGTGATTATCAGTGATAACATAATGACAAATGGACACATTAATTAAGGGATTTCTTTTCCATATGATGATTGTTATTTTCAAAACTGTACAAAGAGATATTCCCATTTATGTCTTCTTTAATAAGAAAAATACCTATATGGGAAAAAATACTTAAATCACTTATAAATCTGTCAAATTTTCTAATCCTCATATTAATTATTTAGACAAAATATATATTCAGTTTGGTACACAGCACATATATTTTCCTCTATTACATCATTATGTAGAATTTTACCTTTCCAATATGATATTCAGTTAAATTATACATCTAAACAGGGACTTTCAAGATCCTGTCTTCCATAAATATTTCTGGAACCTCTGGTGCAGCGCAGATTAACATATGTCAGACATGTGTGACCAAGAAAACAAACACACTCAGCTTGTTTCAAGAGTGACAGCCAAGAGCTCTCAGCTCTGCCCTTGCACTGCACTGCCTGTTTTCTCCTCCCAGCTGCCAAAGGCAACGTCCCTCTCCTATAACAGACAGAGCACACACAGATCACTCCTGTGGTTAAAGCGTCACTAACGCAGCCCACAGCCCACTCTGCCTGGCTGGCAATAAGCTGCATACGTGTGACAAGAGCACGGCCATAAAATAATTTATTTTTCAAAAGCATGCTGCAAACCCAGATCTCATTAATAGGTGTGAAAATTCCCCACACTCATTTGTAGAAGGATCCACGTGCTCCTGAGGCTACATGAAACCTGAACTAGAGACTGTAGGTACAAACAACATGCCCAGAGATACCACATCTGAGATGCACCCCTTCTCTCCTCCTGATTGTCATTTTCCTCAGGAGTAATTTTTTGTTATAAACCTACCAGACTCTCTGGAAAATTTATTTCTCAGAGATATTCAAGAACTCCCTGTTTTTTCTGGCCATTGTATGGCACTTACACATGGAAGGAAAATGATTGCATGTAACTCTTAGGGCTCTCTAGAAAACATTTTTGAAGACATAAGCAAGTCTCTTAGGTCTTCCAGGAGAATTCGTATTCTTGACTTGGACACAAAGCATAAGATTCAGCTCATCTGATTTTATGTGTCAGTAGTTGAACATATTCACAAATGAACTGGCTCCTGTTAATTCCTTTTATAATTGATACACAGTGTCTTCCAGAATGACATGCACATGATTTATTTCAATTATATGTCAAAGATGTTTGCTGACTCTTTGAATCAATGAATCCCACAAGTGCTCACAGTAGAAGAGCACAGGCCAACATGCAGTATTCCCAATGCCAAACACATCCCCCATGTCCCTGGAATTCACCAAGGACAAATGCTAAAGCAGAAGTACTGTAAGGGAAAGATATCATAAGAAGGGTTTACATGTGAACTAGATGCCAAACTGCTCAGCCCAATGAATAGAAAAGTGATTTCAAGTAGGCCCCTGAGATGAAGTTCCTTTCAAGACTAGATCAGTGATTTTCCTTTTCTGTATCCTGATTTTTGCCAGAACACAAGCTACTTTTCATGTAGCAAGGGAAATAAACAATGGTAGAAGTGTGTTGCAGCAGCAAAGATCACACTAACAGTTGAGCACTTGAGGTTTCTATCTGCAGCCCACAGTGGGTTTTGCAGTCCTCAGTGAACTGTAGCTGGCCCAGCAATGGCGTTTTTTTGTATCAAAGTTGAGCCATGCCCCAGTTGCAGTGTGAGTCTATCTAGGCTAGTTCTGACTAGTCTCCCCTTGTGGCTATGGCCTTCACTCCCTCACAGAAGTGCATAATCTGGCCCCAGAGTTTAACACCTGATTAAAAAAATCATCTACTGTGCAACAAGTAGGATGAAAATAAGGTGTTACTGACACTGGCTCCTGCTCTTTTTCAAATCAAAGATAAGTAGCCACATTCAGGCATTCTAATTTAAGAGACAAGAATATAAATTAATCACCAAAATATGCACATATCTTATTCAATGCTCATGAACCTGTGAGGTTCTCCAGTTGTCTACTTAACTCACACAGCCAACAGCTGTCCTAACTCAACTGAGGTTGCAGTTTGCACTCAGCTTGGGCCCCACAGAACAGTGGATCTGCAAATTTTGAACAGTTTTCCTTGTAACTCAGACAGACCATAGTTGAACAACCCTTTTTCTTTGTCCCTGAAATTGGCAATTCTCATGAAGCCACCTACCTGAGCCTAGAAACCCAAAGTTAAAGTGACACTCACTTGTGCAATTAAATCACACTTCATACACAAAACCCCAAATCCAAGCATAGAAGGACATATAACCTGTCTATCATATAACATGTCTATCAAACCCATAGATAAGTGAAATCTATTCCCATTTTCACAATTTAGATATTCTTTACAGAGTGTTTTACAACACTAGCTTGATTTAAAATAACCAGCCACTCCTATATTAGAAAAAATGTCTGGCATTATATAGAAAAATCTATAGAATTTTCATGTTGATAGGTCAATAATTACTGAGTAGAAAGAAGTACAAAAGACAAAATGATATGACAGGTTCATCGGCAGACAAAGCATGCTGTTTTGTATTAATAAAAAACATTTTCACTCTAAGGCTAGTATTAATGAGAAACATTGATTTATTCAAACTTCTTTAGTTTTTCTCTAATCCATATTGAACTGAATTTAAAACTCACTGACTTGTCTATAAATATTTTGCATAGGAATAGCAATATGTTGATCTGTGAAGTATGTGGGCTTTTCTGCATAAAATATTGCTTTTTATTTTGCTGGAGTGTAGAATTTATAGGTGCACACATGTTTTAAATTGTTTTGCTTTTATGAATGCTTCGATTTGTAATAGCTTAATTTTTTAAGTGCTAGCCAGTTCACAGAGGATATAATTCTTCAAGCTGCCATTAATAACAATTAAACAAAAAATCAAAACAAAACAAACAAAAATACCAAGCCATTGCAACAAAGAAAACACTATATTTAACATCATCTAACAGAGGAGCACTTCTTCAGCTCAATGCTAAGAACTGTGCCAGCTGCACTACTGGTGACTATTCAGTAGAGACAGAAAAATCCTACATAAGCCAACAGAATTGGGATATGTTGGAAAAGGATGTATTCAAAACAGGTGAACAAAAAGTTTTTTGCTTAGTTCATTTTTTTTCTTGTTGGGTTTTTTGGTTTTTGGAGGGTTTTTTTTGATGAAAACATAAATGCAGATCATTATCCAGAGTACTGGGAATTTAATACATATCAGGTCAACAAAAAAAATCAGGAACATGATTTATATTAACAAAATGCACGATTTAAAATCTACAAACATATGGAAAAATGTCCTCTTAAAAATTAAACCACTCAAGTTCATGCTAAATCTGATGCCAGCATGCAGCCCATATGTGTTCCCCAGTACCAAACCAATCTGGTTTTCTGGCTTTGTGCAAGAACAAGGCACCTACATGCCTTGTGTGTGAATCAGTACATTCCAGAAATAGGCTAGCAGCTTCACTTTATGATTTTCCTCCCCACTCCTTCACTACTAACAAGAAAAATTGGAACACTGTGGGCACAGGGCCACAAAAGCATTTCAGTTCAGGAATTTATTTCTGCAAACAGAGGGTACAAGTGTGCATCTCTATTTTCCTTCAATTTGTGCTATGTAGTGAGCACTGAATTAGTCTTCAGTTACATTCTGAAGTCTGCATTCTTGTGTAAAGATATTACCAAGTAATATTTGTGATTTGCTCATTCTGGGGTATATTCTTTACTTGTTTACCTATAAATACACATTTTTAGATGCTGTTTAGTCTTCTAACCACACTTCCTTTCTTGCATGTTGCGGCAGTTGAAACTGCCACTGCTGCAAGGCTCTTCCCC
This sequence comes from Atrichornis clamosus, assembly GCA_013400975.1. Lineage (NCBI taxonomy): Eukaryota > Metazoa > Chordata > Aves > Passeriformes > Menuridae > Atrichornis > Atrichornis clamosus. The sequence goes on from WBMZ01015561.1 coordinate 8,424, forward strand.
TTTTGTGTGTTTTGTGGTTTTACCTTAGTTTTCCCCCTAAGATAATGCAGTGGTTTGTCTTCGGGTCTGTGTACACCCCTTTATGTCAATCTCCTTGTCCCTGCCCTGTTCTGGAAAGTCCTTTCTCCTCCCACTGGAAAGTCCCTTGGAAAGTCCCTTCTCCCTCGATGTTCCATTGGCTCTGGTTCCCTTTCTCCTCCCCTCTCCCTCCTCAATTGGTTCTCCCCATGTCACCCTACTTATGTACCACCCCTGGACCCTCACCCCATTGGACCCTGATGCTCTCTCTGCCCCTGTATTTAGTTCAGGGTGCAGCTCTCCCCCTTCGTCTTATCCTCTGGACCCTTCGTGGGGTTGTTGGCAATAAACCCTCCCTGCGGAACCCAAGATAAGACCTCTCCCTTGTCCTTCGCCACCGACGACATTATAAAGATCCCGTGTGCATGAGTGTGTGCGAGCGTGTGCCTGGGAAGTGGCCTCCGAAGTTGTTCCTGACGCAGCCTGGGGACGCTTTCGGAAGGTCGCGGCTCTGACCACCTTGCCCCCACCACGACACTTGCAGGCCATTTCAAACTGTAAAATGCACCACAAAGGTTTTTAAGTACACAAAGAAAAACACTGAAATTCATGGGGGACACAGACCTTCACTGCCCTTCTCCACATTGCTACCATAAGGGTGTAAAAATGCATATTCACAAAAAGTTTAAAAATTTTCAGATTATTACAGTACTGGTACTAATAGCTACATCATCTTGACACTGAGAAGAAACATTTTAAAAGAAAGAAATAAAAAAGAACAGCTCACATTTCTCAGATTTTCAAAACCCTTGATTACAACTAAGTGCCTGACTCATTTTGTTCTGGTCCAAATATTACCAAATTTGTGCACTTCATGGGGCAAAGTGTATGAGAGGTGACCACTGGATGATTTCCTCCCAAAGCCCACTTCTGATCTGAAACACAAAGTATGTTTGCAAATACATGCACAGCTTCCCAAGTAACACTTAAACCAACTAAATCTCAGCTTCTTAATATCTGTATCCACAGTACACCATGATAGCTACTGGGACACAAGTTTGGAAGTTTCTGGAATTTCACATTAGAGATGCCAGTGAAAAAAGAGAATCCTCTTTGAAATGCAAAGATAGATTTGTCTATTAGAAGTAGGGCCTATTTTTCCTCTTCAGTAGCTCGCCCAACACCTTCTGCCTTACAGTGAAATCAGTGTGAACACTTTCTACAATCACATTGGCAGCTGCTCAGCTCGAGACAGTAGGCAGCATATTGAATCCATAACCTCACTACTTCAGAAAGATAATACAGAAGTAATGTAAATTAGTTACTATCAAACTCTCTGTTCACATAATAAGCACCTGATCAAAATTTTCTGGACACAAAGAGCCAGCAGAGTAAAGCAGTAAATTTTCTTAGCAGCTGTTCTTATGGAGATGGAGTAATGGTTCGCAGGCAGGAGCTGGAGTTCTCAATCAGCTTGGTGCAGTTATGGGAATAATCACTATGGACAGGAGTGTTTCAGGGAAAACAGAGTTCCGAATTAACAAATTGACTGTGAATCATTAAGGGAAAGGGCATGAAATGATATTAAGCCATGGCAACAAAGGACTTCCAATTATTTATGAAAAAAGTCAACCGAGACAAAGTGCTGTAGCATTCATTAAACTAATGAGGAGAAGCACCAGGAATTGCAGTTTGAGGATAATACCTTGAGGTCAGAATGTAATTTGATGCAACTCTGGTTTGATCTCTCTACTGAGAACCATGACACAGTTTAAAAATTAAATTTTATAAAGATCTGTAGTAGTAGATGTGACTGTCCTTCCTTCAGAGAACAAAATAGAGAAAAAAACATACGAAAAGTGTAAGAATGTTGGAACCTGAAGGACTGCATTTGGGCTTGATATTGAATACTTGAGGAATAGAAGATGAAAAAAGGATTAAGAGGGAAAAAAAAGAGAAAAATTGAATTCCAACCACCTCCTAAACAGCAAGAGTCAAAATGGATAACTGCAAATGGCCTGTTTGGGGACACTACAGCAACAGTCAGTCCCAGACAGCAACTACAGCAATTCAGCTACAGTTTTGTGGCCCTGCAGCAGATGAGACAAACCCTGGCAGAACTGGCCTGGGTTTGTGTGGCAAGCCCATACGGTTTTAGATTGTGGGGGCTCGATGGGGCAGTCGGAGGTAGCTGCTGGGTACCACAACCTGTCTCGAGAGAGGGACAGTTCGGGTGCAGTTTTATCTGCTAGCACACCCCTCTTTCTGCCCTGCACTGCTGGTAGGCGCTGGTGGCACGCACCCCACACCCTATGGCGGATAGCTCAAATTACCAGAGACAAAGCGTCAGGAGGGCCCTCCGCTCACCGAGTTCCACGGAGAGATGGTTTATTCCTGGAAGCATGGACGGGCGAAGAGGACGAGGCACGTGGGGACCCTGCTTTTAACAAGGGATCTGAGGGCACAGGGGCGGTATAAGGGCGGAGCCGGGGAAGGGAGCCAGTGAGCAGAGGGAAGGGGCAGGGCAGAGGACCGGAGCAGGAAGCAGCCACACAGGCTGCTGGGAGAGGTAGTTTTAATCTTATCTGAGGGGCTGGGGGGTAAGGTTACATTCCAGCCGCAAGGACTTGTGGGAGAGGCCTTTCCTTTGAACAGATATATTTTTCAAATACCTGAGTTTTTCCACCAGCCGGTCTCAGCCACTTTCCCTGGTTCACCGGCTGGTGGAGTGACCTCAACAGGGTTGCATCTGTCCCACAGCACAAGCACAGCAACACCCTCAGACTTATACAATATCCCGGCTAAATACAGACATGGGCAGAAGGACTGCTAAAGCCAAAATTACAGTCATATTACTCACAATTCTTTCTCTTACTGTGAAGTTTAAAGAACAAATTGTCAAGTCAGAACCCTAAAATATAAATTTGGTTTGTGTAAATTCTGGCATCAAGTATTCACAAGTTGGGGAGGAAGGTCTTAACGCCATACACCCCCTATGAGCAATTACAAGCCTGGAAGCCCTGCTTCACCTACTGCATTTTATCCCAGAGAGGAGCAAGCAGGAAACTTCCTGACTGCCTGCAACTGCTTATTCAGGAAGTAATTCTCTAATACTAGGAACTTGTCGTGAATGACAAAACTAGATTCAATAAAAAAGTCAGAGTTTGGTCTAGGCAAAACTAGACAAAAAATTTTGAACAATTTTACCCAATGCTAAGACTATAAGCATTGGAATGAAAATAGTAGGAAGGAGACAGGCTTGGAAAAGAAAAGGTGCATTTTTCAGGGATTACTTCCATTCTGAAAAACAAACAGAAATAAAATTGAAAAAAGCATGTTTAAGTTCCAAGCAAAATTATGTACTTGTTATTGAAATCAGGAGCTTCTATTTTACAGGTTATGCCATCTAGGAGATCACATCAGGCAATATCAGTAACCCATTTTGTATTTTAAAAATCTTTACACCAACATGACAGGAAAATTATCATAACACCTGGGCAATCCTAGAGAAGGAGTTTGCTGAAACATTATATATGTCAGCTCTGAAATCAACAGGCCTGCTGTCTAACAATCAGCTGTAGCACTGGGATCCCAGATAAGGATTTTTCATTCAGCCCCATGTCGCAATCACTTCTGATTTTCTAAAAGTAACTAAGCTGTTATTATTTCAGACAAGAGAGAAGAAGACAAGATAATTAAGTTTTAAAACTCCTGCAGAAGCAAAGCAACCCTCCTGCATTCAGGCGAGCATCTAAAAAAAAATTTATTCTAACACCAAGACATTGCATCTCTCAAACTTCTGTTGAGCCTTGGAAGTGGAGACATTTTAACAGAAGTTTGAAATAGATATATGTGCTTTATCTGTTTTGTGTATAGCACATAACTATTTCAAGCTTTACATTAAACAAGTAGATCCATTGTAAGTAGTATTTATTATGCACTCAAGCACCGCATATAGTATTTCTACAAAGAAAATGCCATCACAAACAATTAAAGGCTTCTGAAGTTGTAAGCAACAATAAATTGCTGGAAATACAGAATAAAGAAAGAATGGTGTTTCCACAACAGTTCATAACATTCATCAGTCAAGTCTGGTGTCCCATATCTGTCCTCTACCTCACAAGATGAAAGTCCTTCAATACACCTGCTATGCTGCAGAAAGAAGCATTCCCCTTAGATGCTTAAAACAAGAAGCCAACCTTGACAAATGAGATTTGATTACTTCTGTTTCAGCCTCAAAAATAATAAAATGTCATCACAAGATTACCCACACACACTGTCAATTCAGAAATTATATTTGGACCAATTTTCACTACTGATGTATGTTTTATTATCTCCACATGTTATGGTAGTTTTAGATCAGAATTGAGTTTGTCTCTAAAACCTTTAATATTCTCCTTCATGAGCTCACAATAATAACCTGGCCATGCTTTAAATTATTCAGTTATAATTGGCAAGTTAGTCGCGTTTTCTGTGCATCCGCTGGTATCAGTGAAAGATTAAAATAAAGTGTGTTGTGCTGCAGCTGAAACGTGTTTCAGTGTGCTTTGACACAGTTGATTGAAAGAGCAAAAAATAGTATTAAAAATGAACGTAACTGCTAGCTATTGATTGATAGGATCAGTATTGCAGACAAAAATATAGTAAATTGGATCATGCTCCAAAAAGAAATGAAGGGAAAAAAATCAACACTTTCCAAATGAGGACAAATTGAGAACAAAACAAAATATGCTCATGCTTGCCAGAAAACATGATTTTTTACAAACACTGAAAAGTAAAGCATAACAAAACCCACAGCAGAATTATTTGATCATATCCCCTTAAATGCCCAAGGTATTGCTACAACTTGGATTATGATCTCAAATATTCCTGCTGGAGCAGCTGTCCTTCACATTCTGGGTTCACAATCCTCAATCAATCATTGAAGGGGAGAGCTGCTGCAAATGCAGGGAGAGGGTTGGAAGTTTGGGTATTGGATACGCATTTTATTTCTTTGCATTTTCACTAGTCAAAAAAGAAAACCCCTCATCCATCATTTTGATAGAAGTCCACAGGGCATCCATTTATTCTATTCCAAACATGATCCGATGAGTTCAAACCCTTATTTATGTTCTTTCAATGCACAATTGTTACATTTTCTTGGCCATTATCTTAGCATTACTATTTATTATTTGTCCATAAGGGAGATCCTATTGTAATGAACTGTGATACACTGACATATTTCATGTTTGCTGGTTATACTAGATTTATTGCAATTACTCTTGAAAGGGATAGTGTAATTTACTGAAACCTCTTTGTGGGAAAAGGAATTCCTGCAGGAGGTTCTCATTGAATTTTCCATGAAGTTGTGCTAAGATCTTCTGTTCCGAGAGTTTGAATGATTGCAAATCAGCCTAAGATTCTCGCTTTACATAACAGAAAATTTTAATTAAAAATGAGCAAGACGTTCATGATAGATTTATTTCATATCAGTAGAAAGAGCGTACAGTCCCAGTATTTTTTTAAGATAAGCCATGTGTTAAAATGAAATTCCAAGAAAGAAAATGAGGAAAAGGCTTTGAAATAAAACCTTTCTTATGAAATAAGGCTGTCTACGGAGATGCTTGGTTCTCAAAAAGGTTCTCTGCTTTGAGAGGTTCAGCTGGTTATTGGATATCTCTGGGAACTTCTGAGGTGAGTTCCTTAACCTAAGATCCTTAACCTAAGATCCAGTCTACAAGCTCACAGGACAGAGCAGGAGCAATGCCAGGAGGCAGAAAGGTTCATGTATTTGCAGTTGGCTCAAGAGCTGTGAGTATATCTCTCCCCAAAGGCCTGATTCACGGTGCAGTTCTGCCCCATGCTCCTGGCACAGTTCCCAGGCAGGAAGACCCAGGAAGAGCCAGCCCATGGGTGAACTATGGAACAGAGATTGCTCCCAAAAGTTAGTGTAGAAGAGGCCAGCCTGTTTTGGTGGCCAGAGTTTAGCTCTAGGAACACCAGTCATGAATGATATTTGCCCGTAGAGCCAGCCCTGATTCCCCATTGAGTTGACTGATGGAGCCTGTCACATGTAAGAGCTACTAAAGCCCCTTTCCCAGTTCACTCATATCTCCCAGAGCATTCCATGAAACTCCCCCACTGGAGAAACTTGCACGGGAATGGTTTGGGCATGCAGAGCATGGCCATGTCTAACTCTTCAACCCTTAGCAAAATACACCCATGAACTGAGCCCTGCCCAGGCATCACCTGAGGTCAGCAAGGCTGTGTGTGACACAAATATGCTGACACATTTTCAATACACTGGCCATATTTCCACGTTGAGCTTTTGGATTAGTATTGCATGATTCAATGTAATTAAAAAAGGTGTTTGAAAATTAAAAAGTGTTTTCAATCAAAATGATCATACAGATGCTTTGCAGGCATGTAGGCAGTTTTCTTCATTCATTACTGTTATATTATTGATTTTGTTGATGTTGCACTCGGGATGAATTTGGCTGCTTCCTAAAAAAAAACAAAACAAAACATTTGAAGTCTTATTGATAGTAACCAAGTGAGCATCTCATTATATTATCCCCTAGATTCTTGACAATAGGAGGGAATAACCACCAGAGAAGGCGGAAAAGGCTAATCCATAAATTTCTCATTAGCTGAAAGAGAGAGAAACATTTGCTTGAATAATGGAATATGTTTAGCATCTCAGCCTGCAGTTAATCATGCTTACTTACCCTTACTTTTCCAATATTCACAGAATGATACTGTATGGATTTTAGCACAAAATTATCAGCTATCAATATGAAAACCAGCTGTTCAAAAGTACATCAAAAGATGCACATTTTTAAAGCAATGAGAGAATACTTGTGCTCAGAGGGATTAAAAAAACCCATCAAATTTGCATATAGCACTATTATTCTATTTATACATCAATAATAAGCAAAACCTATAAATAAAGGTAAAATGACTAATTCATAGCAAATAATTTACCCAATTAATTTTCTCTAGTTTTCTGCTTAGGAAGGTGGTTTTTTGGGGATTTTTTTAAATCCACTCATTGATTTTATTTTATTTTTTTAAGTAGACTGTTAGATTCACCAAAACTCAAGTTCTGTCCTTCATTTTTACTGTTTTATAAACTACTCAGAACATAAAAGAAAGCTTTTGACAAGACAATCCAGCATATCTTTGGAAATAATTAGTGACATGAGAACAACTCGGGAACAAGAGAGCCAAGGGTGATTATAGCATTGAAAAACTTCTAGAAAAACTTTTCTTAACGTCTCACCTTAATCTTAACCATCTGCTCTTGTCCTTTTCACCATGCATAGGGAGAACAGGTTGTTCTCTTGCTCTTCATGGAGGAGCTCATTTCAATACTGAATTTCTCTTTTCAGGCTTGAAGCTGACTCGAGCGTTCCTTGCAGCCATTGTATTCTAGGTCTTCTGGTTTTGCCAACTTTGTCATTGCTCTTCTATTGACTTACCTACATCAGTTTGGGAATGCATTTCCCACTTTATCTTCCATGTTCTATGCTGGGAGCAGTATAAAATGTTTTCCTTGCCACATTAATGTGGTGATTATTTGCATTCATTTCATGATGAAGCACAGAGAATTGGTACAAAATCTGTTTATCAACCTGTATTTGTGCATCAGCACTTATACCTAAGCAAAACCTCCCTTTCCAAGTCCATCTCTCTTACATGTCAAGATCACCTGAAATCATAGTCTCATCAGCAAACTTTCTTATGCTCTCTCATCCACCTCAAAGCATAGGTAAATTTTGGTAATCAAGTTTTCACCTAAAATTAAGAACACATTGAATACTCCTAGATCCAAGAGAAATATGCAGCTGTATTCAATACCCTCTTTCAATTTCGCATGTACATTAATGAGAAGTCATTTGCACTCAATTTTATCCTTTTTTCTTCAGTTCGTGTTTTATCCCATTCTGTACTGCTATCCTGTCACAAAGGATCCTTCACAAAAACTGGAGCTCAGTTGTCATGATGGCAAAGTTCATGTCATTTCTCTAATTAGATTTGTTTCTCTTGTACTTTCTTTTTAGCAGTTCCCCAGCAGAAATATCAAAGTGAAGCTAAAATTTTAAACATACAGAAATGTGACCGTTGAAATACCAGTCGTAAACGTAGAATTTCTTCGGCATTTTCACTTGGCAAACAGCCTCATATTTCCTTCTAAATAGTTTGATTCCTATTAGACAAGAGAACCACTATTCTAAGGTATAACTCCTATTGCAAGAGAGATAACTTGGCAAAAACATTTCTTATCAGAGCTCTAAGTGAACAAAGTATATGGCAGTCAATTCCACTTGACCCCTTCATCAAACAGTGCCTCACATGCCAAGGTAATTCCAATTGCTTCACCCTTCCCTGTAAATATTGTATGACTTCACTACAACACTGGGTTTAAAAGCCTTAAAATTCCAACTGCATGGCTAACAGCAGGAGTAGTAAGTAATATAGATGTTCTGATGATGAGTATACCTATAGCACTCTACCACAGACAGATGTGACACATGCTTTGCATCATCTCTGAGCCAAAACACCAAGTAGATGCTCACAACAGCACAGGGCTAAGACCAAAACAGTCAGGATAGTGCTGGCAACATGATCCACCTTCTCAGAACTTAAACAGGCTAGCTGCTTGCCAGAACCAAGACAGAATGAAAATACACCTAAAAAGCATAAATACACCAAGCAACACGTGGTTCTCTGGGTCTGTGAAAGCAGATTTCAGATGCCATCATTTTTGTGTACTAGAAAGGTTCTGGTTAAATTTAAATGTAATAAACTGCCAATGTACTGACAACTGGTGGCCCTTACAATACATAATGTATGATTGGGTTAATGCATTAATTTTTAAAAATAATTTAGTACCAGAATGGTGTCATCGGCATGATTTAAGTAGTTGCTCACCTTGCACGAAACCTACTGTACCAGTCCTTCATGGAAATGCAACTAAACATCACAGATGGTGATATGTTGTTTCACAGGAAAACCTTCAGGTCCTTCGAATGTGTGGGTGACACAGAGAGTATCTGTGGATCTAGAGCATGGATTTTTTCAGTTAATTTAGCAAATATTGCACATTACTGAAACTAGTTGCTAACAGGGTGGGTACACTAGAAACTGTGCATTTAGTTTCACCTATTATTCATAAATAATTGGTGAAAACAATTCATTTTCATTGCCACGCAGACTACAGGTAGTTCCACCTACGTTTTAAAATCTAACCAGAAATCCTCATCACTCATTCTGTGCCTTCAGAGCTGCATTTCAAAACACGAAAAACTGGTGATGGCATAAATAAAAACTAAACAAAACCAAGATTCTGGTACTGGCAACTAATTTCTGTATGATCAAGGCTAAATGGAAACATACCTCCTTTAAGATTTTCCTTTTTTCTTTTGACTTGCACTCTAGCCTTTGCTCTGAAAGCAGCAAATACATGCCAAATTTTCATCTCCTTTGATATTAGTTCTTGAAATAGAATTTTTGCAAGGCAAGTTAAAAACAAACAAAGAACTCAACTACAAACATTACCTTAAATAAGTTTTTAAGTAGCCCTGCAATATCTTTCCTAACAGAGTTGAGCTATTTGCTAAATACAATCTGTTCACAGGAACAGAGACCTGGAATATGCCTCCTGCATCAGCAGTCTCCCTGCTCTGCTATTTTAGTGGGTTTACCCTCTTTATATAATCCCACTTATCAAGTTATCAAATGCTATTTAGGAAGCGTCAGCTTTCTTACCTCCTCCAATATCCCCACATCCACCCAGTTCTATTGGAAAAATGTTGCAAAGATTATTCTTTCATTCTTGACAGAGCTGCACAGATCAGGCCTTTCATGTGTTGTTGGGTAAGAGAAAGTCAGTGTTACACTGATGGGCCCACTGCCTCCTCCCTGAATGCAGGTCAGTTGGACAGCTGTTCTGGAGCAAAGCTGCTCAGAGCTAGACACAATGTTCCACATCTTACCAGTGTCCTAAAGAATGGCAGCAGTTCTAATCTATCTAACAGTCTTCCTGATTACATGTGCTTCTTTCCTGGCTTCCTTCCTATTCTGAAAGAGAAAATGAGGGGTTTTTTCAAGGGTTGCTTTTATGTCAAGATGACCCAGAAAATGCTGGTATACCTAAAAAGCTGAAAACTTTCAGAATAACTGAAAAATCCGTGTGCTAAATCATTGGCCTACATTTCTGCTGTGCAGCAGGTCACCAGACACAGATCACAAGTTTCACAAATATGTGAAGTACTTTGTGTGGGAAGCATTTGTCTGTCACACTGAATTGACTTTGTTATGTCTCTTCAGCACTACTTTTCAAAGCTGGCCTAGCAGCATTGGAAACATAAATGAGGTAGCAGACACGAAGAGAACAGCATTTATCTTGTTTTTCAGAATAACTGCTTTTGAAACCATCAGTGTTGGTTAGTTTACATTTCAGTGACTTTTTAACAAGTTCCCTGCTTTGAATCTTAAAGTTGGTAAAGCTCCATATTTATTTTCCATAAAAACTGAAACAGGCTGTCCTAGAGTCCGTAATTTTCTTACAGTCTGTCTTTCCACTGTAGTCTGAGCTACAGTGCAATATCCCTGAAAAGAAAGCAAGTTTTCAGAGATCACAAATAACCAATTTCACAGTACAAGCAGTTGTAAATTGAGTTAAATTCCCTTTAGTAATAAACGATTCATCTTTGTGCTTCATCGAGTTCAAAGAAAAGAATTTTTCAGAGATTAAGCAATTAAGTTTACATTTTATTTTCTCCTCTAGAAGGGAAGTTATCACAAAAGTGTGGGATTGAGAAGCCACTGTGGTATTGCAGGTATTCTCTGTGTATGAAATTTCAATTTAGCAAAGCATGTAAAATTCTGCAGGCAGTTAAGGCTCAATACACCAAACCCACTTTGTTTTCACACTGTATTTATTCTGAATTATCACTGACCCAGCTGATTAGCTACTGAATTAGAATGTCTGAACATTAGAAGAAAAGAATTGTTTAGGTTGTAAAAAGACCCTTAAGGTCATCAAGTCCAGCCATTAATCCAGCACTGCCAAGCCCACCTCTAAACCATGTCCCTAAGTGCCACGTCTACAAGTTTTTTAAATACCTTAAAGGATAGTGACTCCACCACTTTGCTGGGCAGCTCACAAAGTCTACTCTGATTCAGACCACAAAACATCTCCTACCAAATCAAACTCTCAATTAACTAGGTAAATTAACCAAGGTACGTGTTGAAACAATACATATGCAGTACCCTGAGAGGTAAAGCGACTGCTCACACCAGAAGTGCATCACCTTTAAAGGAGTGCTCCTTGCTGCTCATCACTGCCTTCCCTCCCTCCCACGCATCTGACCTGGAGACCATGTTGCCTGTGAGATCACCCCAATTTTGTTCCAGCTAGCATGCAACAGGGTACTTAAACAGCTCCAAAAGTCTGGGATTTGCTAAATGGAGCTCATACTGACCAAAACCAATGAAGCAGCATTTGCAGCAGCAGGTGGAGAGGATTACAATGTCCTGCAGAGAAAGCAGTAGGTAACCTCTGTACTGATGCACCTCCTTACAAGCTTAGTGCAGACACAGCCCAGCTAGCAAGGCCAAATTCTGTGTCATCGTATGAGCCTCAAGCTCACCCTCTCTTTCAGATAAAAACAAGCTGTACTGACAAAAATGCAGTTTCACTGGCACAATTGTCCCTTTATTTTGCTTTTCTCAGCACAGCTGCATGAGTCAAGACTCATGTTTTCCCTGCACAGTCTAATTCCCTGAGCACACAAATACCTCTCCTGCCGTGTCCTACGACAGTGAGCCAAACACAGGAGACAGAGGGGCCTGCAGGCTGTTGTGGGTGTTCAATTGCTGTTGTGTCAGTAGGGAGATAATGATGTCTCCCTCTGAAAAACAGGAGATGTAAAACCAAGATCCCATCCACTTACAGATGCTGTTAAATTTCCCATGGCTCTCTTTACAAGTGCAAGATTGTAAAACTCAATGTCTTGGCCAGATTCAACCTCAGGTAATTACAGTTTGTCAACCTAACTTCCCATGCAGATCAGAGCGGGTTTCTGTGTAGCTGAGCAGTCCCTTTGTTTCACAGCTTTTCAGTAGAGCATGAAATGATCTCTGCACAAGATTTGAATACCTTTAAAGTCTGCCCTCAGCTGCACAAAAGTAAAAGCATCATTACTACCACCATATAATTTCATGCTAGATTTCATGACTTCACTTTTTCACTGGTTCTAGAGTGTTAGAACTGTATTGACAGTCTATCCCACAGATTATGTCTTTGCTGGTATTGAAAAGCAAGTTGGATCATGTCTTGCAGAGGCGAGTTAAAATCCCTTCAGAGATCTTTAATCATGTAATGGTAATTGTTTTCTTTTACACTGTAATAGATGAAATGCAGCAGAGCTAGTTGTTTTGCATAGATTCTTGTCTAATTTTGCCCTTTTTTGAGGTAGGTTAAACACCTGCGCAGTAGCATGATGGTTTATTTGGTCATGTTATTTGCACATTGATTCAGCAATAAACTGAACTGGTAGATTTGGGCACGTTTCTCTGTTGCCGTTGGATTTTACCATTCAAGCTGTCCAGCTTGAATGTATCATTCATCACCTACCCAAATCCATGATGAAACACCACTTCATAAGGAGTAGCAATGATAGGAGCAGTTACTGCAGAAAAGGAGCAATTTCCTCATGGAAAGGTGAATGAAGACAAAGCACTGGTACTGAGATATAGATGCAGGCCTTTGAAAATCCCTTAAAAAACCCACTTAAAAACCTAGATATCAGTCTTGAAAAGGACACAAAGAGACAAATGTGGAAGCCTAAAAAAGGCTGAAACAAAAGCCAGTCAGCAGGCAGAATAACAGGCTGAAGGTACCACTTATGTGTTCAAACACTTGAACTGACTGCTGGGACTCTGAGGTGTAGAGACTGCACTGGGGTCGAGAGCGGCGAAAGTCTGAAATGGCTGTGAAACTTGCAAATCCACTGCATTTGGTGCAACACCATATGGGAAAGGGGAAATTGAGGTAGGTGTGCACCTGGGGACTTGAGAAAAATCATCTTCCTTGTGGGAACAGTTTAGGAATACATGTGTTGTGAAATGTTTCAATCTGGTCTTGCTGTATCTTACAAGCAGAGAAATTATGTTAGATTTCATAAATATATGTTAGATTTAAAATTAGCTTTGTTCTCCAAATGAGGAAGCCAGATTTATTCTCTGTTCAGTGAACATTTTTCAGGTTTTCTCTGTCACATCTGTAGCAAGCAGTTACTCCAGCAGACCCATAAAAACTCCTCAGCCTGTGACCCACCTTTCTCCATGACAGAGGGTTTGGCCAGCTGCTCATTTTGCCAAGAAATCAAAGGTGTCACCTCCCTTCAAGGACCTCTCCTTACTGCCCCGGCAAGTGCTCAGGTGGTGGCTGAGGACGAGGTTTGAGCAGGGGCCACACACACACAGCTCTAGAGCTGTGCAGGGAGTCACTCCTGGACACATGTCCTGCTTCAGGGCTAACAACAGAGTATCCAAAATTTGTCTCTGAGTAAAGGGCACATCTGCTTAGCCACCCATCCCTCCTGGTGCCTAAGGATACCTCCTTAACAGCGCTGGCAGCCAGCACTCTCTTGTTTGCATTTTGTCAGCTTTTTTTAGAAATGACCAGATGCCAGATTTCATATGGCAAATTATCACAAAAAAGGCATTTTCTAATCAACCTCTGCTTCTTCTAAATATGCTATTTTAAGACTACCAACACAACTTCAGCTTAAATGGCTAACTTAAAGGTATTTTCTAAGTGCGTTTAACTACAATAAAGTCCTGTGGGGATGTTCTTAATAGTGGTTCAATATCTGCCTTAATCCAAGTACACAACATGTACAAGGAATTAGCTACACAATATACAGAGAGCAAGCTGTGGGCATTCGTGGACTTGCATGGAACCAGATATATGGATTTTCACAAAAGCATGAAAAGAGCAATCCTTATGTACTTCACTTTGACTCAACCACTGCAGTTTAAATAGCTGCTGAAAGCTGATTAAAGAGATCCTCAACAATCAACTTGGAAAACAAACAAACAAACAAACCTGTAACTTTTTGTTAAAAAAATTCTTCACTCTAGAGTGTGATAAGTATTTTTTTCAAATATTTTATCATGTTTCAGAAGTAGGAGGAGATGCAGTAACAGATCTTTGATGGGTGCAATCATATGAAATTACTACAGCCTGTGTCACCTTTTAAGCCAAGTAAATCCATTAGAAGCTTGTATATCTTTAAATTTCATGTTTAAAATACTTTTTCTTTAAAAAAAACCCAAAAATAAACAAAAGAAATCCTTCAGTCTGCTTTGGTCAAGAAAGTATGCATTGCTGCAAAACCTATAATAGATACACACACATCCTCACATTTACCCAATTACTTTCCTATTTTAACAGAAAAAATTTTGATCCTTAGGGTATTATTAAAGCAATCAAGTTGAATCAAAGCTTAGTTTTGCTATATATCCTTTCAATATAGGTATGTAGGGATATATTTCCAAACACATACAACTGAGACTGCTTTCTTGTTGCTCTAATTTTATGTGGTGTTTTCTTAAATCAACCACAAACTGGATAATGTGCTTGTCCCATGTTCTTCTAAAGGGCACTGCGGTATTCTGACTTATTACTTTGACTTGTCTACTAAAATACTTTTCTTAAATCAAAGTAACTTCTCTAGATCCAAGTAAATATTAAATTTTGTACCATAGTTCTGCAACTCTTGAAAATAGAAAACCAGGTTACCTCAGGAATATTATCTTTTGATGCAGAACTCAAACAGATAATTTAGTTGTACACTCCATCTTCTCCTTTCCACATATGATGACAGACGAACAAAAGCTCTGTCAATTCATTCTTAGATTTCAGTAAATCTACTCTTTGCTCAAGCCAAACCAGTTGCTCAAGCCTACAAAGCACTAAAGAAAGCGTATATAACTTATACAGTATTTTTTTACTCAAAAGATTGTAAAATTTAAAAACCCAAAGATTTCATGCAAGTGCAGCATGTATCCTAAAGGATAAAACCCCTGACATCATGGTTAAGTGATTTACTATAGTTAAAGAATATCACATCAGTAGTGAATGCCGTTCACAGTATTTCTTTATGAGATGCCAACAATACACAGCCCATATTTTTATCAGTGCTGCAATAAGCACATTAAAGACTAGTATAAATCCCAGATTAAGAAACTTGGAATAGACATATTTCATTTATCCAAGGAAGGGTGGATAAATACAATAGCATTCCCTCTCTCCTTTTATATTCTTCACTCCTCAGCACTGCCAGTCTCCAATAGAGGCCAGAGGTAAGATTCTGATGTAGCAATGATGCTGAAACCCTACTGCCACCACAGCAACACTGAAATTCCCTATTACATTAATTCCAAAAGGTTCATGTAAGCCAGTGGCATCTATTCCCCTTTGTGTCTCTGCTGCTTCTAGAACAGATTTTTCCATATAATGCAGCAGTTTATTGGCACCACACTAACACCACCTCCTTTAAGAGAAGACCAGCTCACTCCACTAAATCGAGGTCAGTTTGCTGAAGGATTTTGACAGGGTCAACATAAAATACATAATTAAAATTTTATAACATTTTAAAATTCTGTGTGTATTCTGTGGAGTCTCTCCAGCTTGATTTTTTTAAGCTAAGTCCTTGCCAGAGCTTGTACAGATTACTAGAAATTTATGTGGGTTCAAAGGACCAGAGGAAAAGTTCACAGAAGACAAATTCACCCCAAAGTCTTGTACAGTCCTCCTGGCCTGAGGTGTCCTTGATAAACGCTGGAGGCCACCCTGGGAAGGCAGGCTGGTGCACACATCAGGCTCCTAGACTATGGTTTAAATTGTGGAGTGCTTCATGGAACTGATCCAACTCGAGATCACTTTTTCTGCCTTAGCCTCCTGCCAGCCATCACATTTTCATCAGGACTTCTGCCATTCTACACAACTTAAATGTTTTCATCTTTGCTGTTTCACTTAGGCTTTTAGTTTGCTTTGTGTTTAAAATAATCAGCCTTCAATAGCATCATCTCCTCCTTCAACTCTTTGGACAGAGAACATTCTTAAACTTGCACCTGTTTCAAGCCCAGAAGAGATGTAGTTCAGTCTTGAGCCCAGTAACAGTTTTTTTCCTCCATTAAAATGTCACCGTTAAGCCTTTTTTTCTCCTAGCCCAATAGACTAGAGACAGAATCCATAGATCACTGGAAAGGGAAAATATCAATCTTCCTGGAAGGTATAAAGCCTATTTCAGCTCCTAGATGCCACTTAGACTCTGGGCTTAAAATCAGACACTGCTTTAGATTTTATATTTAAGCTATTTGAAATAATCTATAGCAGTCTAAGGGATCAGAAATAGTAAGTATATTTAGTTCACTATATCTTTTCCCATCTGAAGAATTCAAGACACTTAAATATCATCAATTACATTTTTACAGAGGAAAGACAATTCAGCTTGTCCAGAGCCACTGGGGTGTTTGGGTCATTGCTGTGAACTGAGCATCTGGATTTATAGAAACTGAAAATCACACAGTTTAAAGTGGCAGAATAACACAAAACACATTCTGAGGCAGCTCTAAAGTGGAGTTCCTCTAATCCTTACCTCTTGCTTTCTCTCTACACACACTATGGTGTGGCAAAGGGGAAGGACTGAAGGCCATTTTAGGTTTGTAATTAATTTTTCATGTAAGAAGTAGTACAATATTATCAAACACATGCCAGTAAAAGCTTTATACTACAATCCCAAATCCCACATAATTCTACACTTAAAGGCCTCACTGCTGTAACAGGCACACCAAAATCTGAATGTTGCATTCACAAGCACTGAAATCCATGCGTATCCCTATTATATAAGCACTCTGTACCTAAATACATGCACTGTATTGATACAGCTTCTTGCTTAGATACACTTACGCCACTGCCAAAGTACACATACTAGCGCAAGACATTCCTAGAGCAGGTACCATTTCCCTCACAGACAGATCAATATTCTTCTAAAGCAATTACGCAGAAAACTTGACTGGATTTTTTACTAAGGTGAGCCTGAAAGATTTGTAACATTACCTTTTGTTTGATCGTCCCAGAGAGCTGACAGGGTAATCTTAAAGATTCTGGTCGTCCTTAATAGACTTTCAATTTCACTTTTCACCCCTTCCATCTGCTGGGTAGGAAGGGATATCATGGCAACACAAATTTGTCTTTTTTGTGGCAAGCCATTACAAGGAAAAAAGTGTTATTCTATGCTATACACCACAGCAGACAGACAAAAGCCTTAGGGCTTTCTGTAGGCTAGAATCACCAAAAATATAACTACCTTCCAAATCAACTTTTTTTTTTTTCCTAAAGTTAAATTGTGCCTTTAGATACATTTGTTAAAATCCTATGGGACTTTCATGTGCATATCTGAGTGTAGACAAAGGCTTCTCGTTTCCAACACATTGCATTATCTGTTATCTGTATCTTTCTTTTTTTATCACACCTGAATCTTGGGGGACACTATAAAAAGAAGTGCAGCATGTTCTATTTGTTGACAGTTTCATTTCTAATAGAAGATTCAATAATGCTGTACCCATGCTGTTCATTGGCAAGTGTAAATGGGGCCTTGCTGTCAGTGCTATACCTCAAACACATTTCTTTTCTACTCTCATGGTGCCTAAAGATAAAAGTTGAAAAATGATGAAAAATAAAAATTAGTGCAGGGAAATACAAGCTACCCCCTACAAAGTTCATGAAAATACAGTGATCTACCATAATGCTAAATACTGCAGAAAAAGAACAAAAGCCAAAAATATTACGCATTAGGACTATTTCCTCTCACACACACAAATATTATAAAACCTCAGGGTCCAGCTCTTCTTCTTCCACTCCATCTGACTCCACATATTTCCTCAAGAATTGTTAAAAAAAATAATAAATAAATCCCCCAGAACTAAATCAGTTAGCACATTATTTTTCCCACCCAACCGCAGCCAAAAGCAGTTTGTCTTCAGGACTTTCAAAAGAAAGGAAAAACTTTTGAAGTAGAGACCACGTGTTACAGCACCATTGTCCTTTATTGTTTTCTCCCTCATCCATTACATTATTAGCTACATGCTTATGGATTAGCATTGACAACAGAGAGGTACTTTTAAGTTACTGAGTTCAAGCAAGGTGAATCTGTGTCCAAACTTTTAAATTTGGATGCAACTTAAGATCATTCAGATGGGAGGTGAAAGTCTAATGTTTCTTTCACAACATCCAGATCCAAATTGCTTTTTTAAGATGGTAATTTAAAAGAAGTTTAACATTTCATACCTTAAGTCATATGAATTTTAGCAACCCTGAAAAATCTCAGTAATAAAATTGCTTTATAGTCCCAGAATCCAGTTTCTGGGAAATGAATAATGATTTTTTTAATTTGCTTTCCATAAGAAAATAACAGTATTCAACAAGTCAGTTACTTTGCAATAAACTAAATTTTGGATTAATTAGGCAATGGTTGCCAATTGGCATGCATAATGCTTTTTAATTATTATTTGCACTATTATTAATGCTAAGGGACTTTCTGCAATGGGTTCAAGGTAGCTACATATAGGAATCAAGGACTTTCTACTTGATGGATTTTTCCTCTGGATATTCAATAATGATTCTATGAAATCCCTCTAGACATGACCATCCTTAAGAACTCAACAATGTCCTCCAAAGTTCTCTTGCCCTGAAAAAAATTTCTTCCTTTAATACCTTGAATAGAAGATGTCTGAAAACTTGACAGCATCAATAATAAATTTTAAAGAAGCTCAACTCATCTAAGCAAACACTCCTGTGTGAAAGAAAATCCCTGTGTAAAGTCAATAAGAAAACACCAAACAAAAGAAAAGAACAAAAAAACCATAATGCCATGCAAAGGAATTTTACCTGTTATATTTGCCTCAGATTCAATAGATTTCAACTAATCTAAACTTTTATATCCTAGTGTTCTACTTACAACCCAAAATGAGAGAGACTGGACATACCTCCAATTAAAAAGGCAGCTGTTTATGAGGGTGAATTTACCAGGCTCCTTTATTTGAATGTTTAATACACATGCTTTGAGTTTTCTTTTCACCTCCCCCACTTTGCTGTCTTTTTTAAAAAGGAAGATACAATCCTTTTAGCAAGTTATTTAGCTGCAGTAAACCTTCCATGACCAGATCACAACCACCACCACCATCTAAGCTTTTAATTGAAAGAGATTACCATAGGTTTTTTTTCTTCAAACACCTATCAAATCCTCCAAATCCAAGCTTTCTGTTTTCAGACCATTTAAAACTATTACAGCTTTGAACACCATACTGTCATTAGTGGTCGAGCTGCCAGTCACATATTGTTATGCCATCCTGTTTGAATGACGTAAGATTTCTAGTTAGCTTTCTGAAAGAGAAATTTTTTGTTTGAAGTAAGTTTCTCAGACAATTGTGTGCAGTTCCAGTGTAAAAATAAATACAAGGAAATGCTGGAAATAAATTGTTGTAGAAATACTGACAGTGAACATGGCCTTTTGAAAAGAAGAAAAGAAATCTGGATATGGTAGTTAAAGTCAGCATTATCCTTCCTATAGGAGAGGAATTCAAAAGCAGACACACAGTTACATCAGTTTGAGCAAAACCTACTAGTCCATGAAATCAGAAGCTGTAAGAAAAGAATGGGTTTTTTATAGTATCAAAATAGCAAAGAATAGAGCTTGGCTCTTGCAGCTCCCAGAGAGCCTCAGAGCCTTGAAGCATTGAATCATGAATCTGCTTTATAAGCAGGTCTAATTTTGCAGTAAGTACAAACAAGACAAACCTCTTTGAATTGGTTTGGAATCCCATGATGCTGCCTGTGGTAGGTGCAAACATCTTGCTTGAAACAGACTTGTGCCTGCCTCTGTTTTCTACATTCTGTGCGTCAGTAAAACCAACCTTAAGTAGGAATTAAATAAATGAAAAATCTATGACATGTAGAAAAAGTAAAATCTGCCTTTTATTTATTTTAATTTTTTTTATACTACAATTACACTCACAGTACAAGATTGGAGAAACAACAGAACCAAGCCATTTAAACCTCTCCTCCTACCCCATCCAAACAAACTAAAAACCCACTACACTTTTTTATCAAGTGAATAATAAGCAAAACTTATTGCTAGATCCAGTCTTTGGAGATTACAATTTCAGGCAGCAATGAAGGCCTTGTGCCTTTAAAAGATTTGTTCAATATTTAGTTCCATGTGATTCAGTTTCTGAAGGTGGAAGAAACAAGTTATTTCTGAAGTTAAAAGTACTGTCAATATTTTCATATGCTCTTAAACAAGAAAAAATCTGCTTATATTTAGATATGGAACAATACTTTATCTCAAGAATATATACCCAGTGACTGGGGAAGGACTACAGCAAACATTTAGAAAACTACATGTTTTCAAATTGGAGGCTGGAGGGAATTTAAGATTTTTCATTTTTCTTATCCTCATGGAAATTAATTTTAACTAGACTTAAAAAAAGGGGGGGAAGATAAAATACATATTAAAAAGCAACTTCACTGTATTCATTAATAGCACCCAGCTATTGTGTTATTGTGTGCATACAAACATACAAAGACTAATTTAATAGAATTATAAATGAACCACTGGTCTTTGCAGGCTGTATTGTTTCCAAATTTCACAAGAGCAAGGTTAGAATAGTAAACCAAGTTCCATTTGAAATGCTTTTTTTCTGTACCCTAATTGAGATAGTTAACAGAATTAAATGAAAAATACCTAAGATGATCTATTGTAGCAGCTATGAGCTCTATTTGCTGTACTCTGTCTTTTTTAAACATAAATTCTAGCTCTATGGTGGAGATGATACTCAGAATCTAAATTTGTTTCAAGTCTGAAGCAAGGCTTCTAATAATCACTGCCTGTCAAAAATAGACTTTAACATAGATTACTCTCTTTTCACTGGTGTCATTAGTACAGAACCCAAAGTGTGAAAGCCACACCTTGGCACACAGTTTAAAAAACCACTGGGTGTCTTAGTTTAAAAGAC
>WBMZ01015564.1:0-14631 GCA_013400975.1 Atrichornis clamosus
TCACATGAGTGGGATTTCCAGAAGTGACCAGTTCTGTTGCCAGATACTACTGAATGTGGGTTGAGTCCTAAAAAAATTAAACAAGAAGGCCCAAACAAACTAAACCCATACTGTATTTTGCTTTCAGACCACAGAAAAAGGGTTAACAGCTTCTGTGTGATGGTGGATGAACGGATGAAGGTACAATAAATGGGCTCTCAGACTTGATACTGTAGAAAGATTATTGGCAGTAGTTTGAAGGAGACCATGCCTACTCCTCTCCTGATGGCTTTATCTGAAATAAGGTTAAGTAGTCTGCCTTTCTGTGTATTGGCTCGATATGCTCACCCGGTGATATTCCTGAAGCAGAATAGAAATCTCAAAGATAGGGATTTTTAAGTTTATGAAATATTTCATGGTGCTGGAATAAAAGTAATGTCACTCTAAAGAAGAATGGGAATTCCACTCAGTAGGGCTTCAAAACAACTTGGAACATGTGTCCTTGTTTATCAGAAAACTCCTTCTGCCAGACCAAACCATAAAATTGTGCCTGGTCAGGGAGCACAGTGGGAAGGAAAAGTGTGTATGAGGTGTGAGAGTTGTGTGGAAGAATTGCCTCTTACAGTAGAGCTACTTTGCAGGAAAGCTTTTGGGGGTGATCTGGCTTTACTGGTCTTCGCTAGTTTTTCCAGGCATTCCTACCATGTGAAGAAAATATAAAGCTCTCCTATGAGCCTACAGGCAAGCATTTTTTGGACCTGAGCTTTCATTGGGACAGTACTTCTGAAGGGAAAAATTATTATTTCTGGCCATGAGGCCTGGGCAAGGGTTTATCTTCAAAGAAATGCTTCATTAATATTAATGTCTGCACAAGATAGCTCATGGCTACAACTGAGATTTTTCTAAAAAATTTATTCTTTTCTGGATGCAGAAAATTCAATGATCTCTGTGTGTTTCTAAATGATAGAACATGTGCCTATGTGATGAGCCTGCATATCTTAGGGGGTCTGCAGTGCTGCTTTTGACAGTTTTGTATCACATACTTTACCTTCAGCCTGCTTCCTCTTTTAGAGTTTGTCCACTGCAGTCAGTGGGCTCACCAGCCTGCTTATTGCTGCCAGATCTGTAGCAATGAAACAATAGAGATTATGCTAGTGTCCCCAAACTAGTATTTACACTAGTAATTTACACTAGAAAAAGCTACATAGATGGGAATGCCTTGCCCTTGGCAGGGTCTCAGTGGAAGAACAGTCATAATCACCCATCTTGCACTGAGGAGCAATGGAGACAGAGACTCGCCCTAAGGAGGTGAAAGCTGAAGACCTGTAGAACCGTTTAGAGTGACTGTTTTGCTGGCACTGGATTCACAAACACCTCTTTTTACCATGTGTTTTAACAGTACCTGTCCAGTTCAGATGTTTTAAAGGTGACTTGTAAGCCTCCATCTAGAAAAAGAGCATTATTAAGTGAATTTCCATATCATAAAGAGATGTTGTAAAGACAAACAAATTACAAGTACTATGTAATCAAACATATGACAAAGGAAGCCATATAAATGTTACTATATGCAAAGCTAGATCAGGACGCAAGTCTGTTATTGTATCCACCATTCAACCCTACTGCAGGTATATTAAAGGGACACTGGAGGTCTAATAACCAAGAAATAAATTTTTCAGAATCACTACTAAGCAAACATCTATACAGTTTGGTCATCATCCATCCTGTTGGAGCTAAAGGGAATTGCTCTTATTATGGATGTGCTCACACACTTTGGACTGCTCTTTATTTGAATCTTTCCTACTGGGGAGTAAACAAGTAATTCTTCACTTGTAATGCCAGAATTTTCTAGGCCTTCAATTTCTGTGGGATGCAGTAGCTGTATCAGTTACTGTTGTTTTCTGTTCTGTAAGTCTTACTCTTGTTTCTAAGACCATTTACAACTTTTAGCATTTCATCAAGAGAAGCAAAGATGTCAAAGGGGTCCAGAGGTAAATGGAGAAAAGCTGTGACACAGCAAACTGGATTGGAAAGATCTCATGTTTCTGGGCAAGTGTATCAAACAAAAAGCAGGCTTTGAATTTTCAGGGGACATCATCAGGGACTCTCTGGCAAGACACAAGAAGAAGAACCTTAAGGTGCATTACAAAACATGAAGCATCTCCAACCAGCCTGAGAAATCTGCATCAGAGGACACCAGACCTATTTATTTGGCAGTGACCTGGAGGCATACTGGAACCTGGGACTCTCCCAGCTATGACTGCACCTTGGCAGTGGTGCAGGTAGGCATCCAACCCTCCAAATGGACTTTCAGCAGCAGAGGTATATTCCCAGGAGCGTGGTGATACGGTGTACTGGCAAAAACACTGATGGAGTAGATAAAAAGTGAAACTGCCCTTTCTTTTGCTACAATTTAGATGACTTTATGCTGTCAAAAGCAACAGGAAAGCCTTTTATCAGAGTCAAGAAAGTGCAGTACCAATACATATATAAATATATATTTACATACGCAACTCACAGAGACTGGAAAACATACGTTCTCTCAGTGGCTGTGGCTATAAAGGATTACTCACCCACTAGTACAAATACCCATTAAACAAATACTCCCTAAGCACTTCCCTGCATCTCAGAGTTCAATGCTGGTAAAACCTGCAATTTTGGTTGGCTTGGTCCAGCTTTTCACTAGCTCTGCTTCCTAGGGAGTGGATTGCTGAAATGCCACTTCAGTCCAGCTGTGCCTCTCCAAATTACTGTCATGTTCAGCTTTACTGGTGGTGTGCTAGGGGACTTCTCCAGCAGAGGCCCATCGATTCCACTGAGCTGTTTCTCACCAGAACCTCCTTTATCTCATCCATAACTCACAGCAAACAAGAGCAGCTATTGCCCTTAACTCTTTTGTCCATCCAGAACAGCTCCAGACATCTCCATCCCCAGGATACCTAATTTGTAATTGCGTAGGTACCCAGATGTTTAGGGTGTTTGCCTACCCCCAGAAGGACTGCTAGCACCTAAACGCCTTAGAGGACTTCTCATGTATTAAAATCCCAGTGGAACAGCTCAGACAGAGGGCCTGCCTTTGGGTGAGAAGTTAAAGCTTGAGTGAGCACAGAAGCAGTACTATGAGGTTCTGAAGGAATACCCTCCACACTCCCTAGCTGTTCCTTTACATGAGGAAACTCAAAAAAAGTGGTTTTAAATCACTGGACTTTCATGGTTTGTACTTGACAAAATGTCTATTTATTATGTTTCGTCAACCTTTTTGTAAAACTGTGTTTCTCAATAGGAAAAGGAGTGGTTTTGTTACAAAATTGTCATTGTTCTTATCAAAAAATTCCAAAACCAGTACAAGTCCTCAATATATATCTACCACCAACCATTTATCATCTGCGGAAAATAATATGATGCTGTGAAACCCAGCTGTATCAGATTTTAATAATCTAAATTTCTCACTTCTCAAAGTCACAGTTTGACAGAGTCCCTGTGTGTGGGAACAAAGCTGCTAAAGGTCAGCAGTGCCAAAGCAGGAGCCGTATTTTTGGTTCACAGACATCTCTCAAACAAAACAAAAAAAAGAAAAGGCAAGACACTTTATTTCAACTTACAATGTTTTAAAGCTCCTTTTTGACTAAAAAATGTGAGATGTGAAAGTGGAGAGCAGGTCAGACAAGAAAATGGATGAGGGATGATGGAGTTCTACATGGAAACACAGTAAGACAGCACTTCCATGAGCATCAGAGGCTGCAGCTGGTCTTCCCGTGCTGTGTAGCACAGACTCAACCCCGCAGACAGTGTGCAGCTCCTGCTCAAGTTCACATCATGGCTCTGTCTATACCTGCAGATCGCTGGAGCACAAGCACTGGCTTTGTGCTTAGGTATAAAAATGGTGCAAACCCTGCTTGTTTAAAAAAAAAAAAGAAAGAAAAAAGAAAGAAAAAAGAAAGAAAAACAAAAGCAACAGAAAGCCTTTGTTTCCTTAAAGGGATCACTGGCAGCTTAGCATTATAAGCATTGGAATATGATTTGCTACGCAGATAGGGATGTGCTTTCTATAGTTACTACTACTGTTTTAAGATGACAGTATTCAGGGCCTTCTGCAAGAGGAGAGATTCAAATTGAAGCTCCTTCTCTTAGTCACAGAGAGAAAATCTGCCTTTTGATAGATGCCAAGTTAGAACAATCAAGTTAGAAAGATGTCTACTGGTGCCTTCTTCCCCCTGACCTTTGCCAAACTTAAGTCAGGGGGAAAATTTCTGTACTTCTGGAATGGAAAAAACCCCTCCCAATGTTTACAGGGGAAATTATGATCTCAGCTTTAACCTCAGGCTGCTTCAGCTGTCCCCACTCCTCCCACTACACCGTTTTCTCTCTGTAGGTAAAATTTTTCTGGAGAAAACAACTTCTCTTGCTCCCCACACCAGTACACCCAGAATGACCACGAAATTGAAATCACTACATATGCCTGTGCTGCTGAGCTGCAAATGACCTGCCTGGCTAGCCCCTCAAATTGACAATTAAACATGGCTGGCTACGAGGAACTGCAGCTAAGATGGACATGGGAAAAAAACCCAAAAAGAGGAATTGGTGCATTCATCTCTTCCCAAATTCTGCCTGCTTTCTTTTCCTTTATCTCTTGTGCAAGTCATTCCCCTCTTTAATCAGGTTCTTGTGATAGAGTTTCTTTTCAGTGGTCTCTCTCCAAAGTTTCCTTCAGTGACAATTGTCCTTTCCCATCAAAATATCTGTATTTTCCACAGGTGACTTCACTGTGGACCAAAAATATGACTGTCAGACAGTATAGCACTGTTTTTCAGTTGTCAAAGAGGTGTTTCTCACAAAGCAGGGAAAAGAAAAAATTATAATTTCAGTAAACTTGGCTGCTTTTTATTTTCCTTTCTGCTCCTCAGGTCCAAAGGAGTTTCTGACATTTGTCATGCCGTAGCCACAGTATTCAGATCTCAACCATATGCTTCAGTACTAAGGCCCTGCTAGTCTATGTTTCTGGTATTTCTAGTTGTTTCATCTGTTTCCATGAACTACAGACTAGCAGATATACAGTATCAGAGCAAGTAAATAACTCCACTGACATTCCACAGGAAGTGCTGTTCTCTTCTGCCTCCCAATACCATTTTGGAGTTGTGGAAAACAGGGTACTGTGGGTCTAGCTGGTGGCCAATTTAAAGCAGCAGAAACTGCAAAGGTCACACCAAGGCTGACTGGAACAGGTTACACTGCCTGCTGCAGGGACACCACATGTACAGAATGAAGACAGGTTGCTTTACCTGCAGTTTCTTTACATGAGTAAGCTAACAGATCTAGTAGAGACCTATGATCTCCTCCTCTTGCTGAGAACCAGTATGAGGCATGCAGCTACAGAGTATGGAATATTCTAGTATTTTTTCATCGATATAATACCCTGCAGTGTAACATTCACACAGATCGTATTCACTGAAGAGTTAAAACATAAATAATGCATGAATTCCTACAGACGGCAATATTTCTATTTTCTCCTTACTCTTAAAATATATTGCTCTAATCACAAGCATAAAGGTGGCTAAAAATCCATGGAAAACATTCCTATATTAACAAGCACATTATGTAACCTTCTCATTCCCCAACCTAATGTAAAATCAATCTGTAACACCCTACTGAAAACCAGGCCTTGATCACAGAAAGGTATGTGTGCCAGAACCAGCTTTTAAACCATAAAAGATAATTATCTGGAAAGAAAGGAATAGCATTGTCTAAATAATGAAATAGACAGTCAAACTGCAACAGTTCCAGTTTCATATTTTTACTAATTCAATCTGTGGCAGTCAGTACAATACCTAACCTCTCTGTTTCTTGTGCTTTCTTGCAGCAGAGTGCTTTGGGTTCTCTGGGAAAAAAGATGTTGCATAAAGAACATGTAAAAATTGACAGGCGTGGGAGTAAGATGATCATCTGTATTCAGAACCAGAGATAAGGTTTTTCATCCCAGTGAGGTGCATTTGAAGATAACTAACACCAGCAAAGCAGCAAAGAAAACATTATAAGAGTTTTGTTGTACAAAGGGAAGAAAGAGCATTGGGTACTGACACAGATTTTCCCAAGCACAAAGGAGTATCAGAAGTCCAAAACAAAGAAGTGAATACAGAAATGCCTAAACATGCAGTTTGTCCATAACACCTATATTTCTTTTTCTGAAAAGCACAATTAGGTGGTTTAATCATGTTTTTTAGCGAACCTCTAAATTGGTTTTTAAAAACCTCTGACAATATATTGTGTTTATCAGTACTTTTCAAAAGGATCAATCTATAAATGATTCAAAGGGGTGCCAGTGTCTCAGTTGTGCCAGTTGCATGGAGTAGCATAAGCAACCATGCATACCCCGACCACCAACATGTATCCAAGTCCCATATCAAAAACATTCAGGCTCTCCTTTCCTTCCCTGAAGACACATGCTACAGACTTACCTTCTAAGAAAAACTTACCAGCCTTGGTGCAAACCCGAGTGTATTTCTGCAACATCATGGGATCTATTTACCTTATTTTTCCTTTACAATAAAGTTTTATGGTTTTGGTTTCATTGTTGGTTTTTTTTTCCAAGGGAAGCACACATTTCCAAAAAGAAATCGAGAGAAGTTAAGGACACTGTCTCTCCCTGAGCCTGACACAGCACTTTTAGAAACTACTGCTTCAAAATAACAGCAGGACTTCAACCTTTTCTCAGAAGGCAACCTATTTGGATGGAAATGCTCAATCTTGACATCAAGACTAGTTTTTTAAAAAAGCTCAACAATTACACAAAAGGATGCCTCTAATGGGTGTCGGGCCACTTCATTGTTACCTAGTTGGATCTCTAATTGTGAATGTGGTAATACTTCCCTACTGACACATATGAAAATTGCTTTCTGCAGTGCAGCCTTTGACAGCCCGAAACTGCAGAGGTTCTGTCACCTACTTTCATTTGCTGATCTGTTGATTGAGAATGTATTGGTGAAGACCACCTCACAAGCAAGTATTTGATAACTCTTCGTGTCAAATATGCTAGAAAGATTAACAGCTATGAGGGCTGGTCTTGAATCACAGTCTGTTAAATGTGCCCTGGAGAAAGGTAAAGGTTAAATTCTGTGATTCTGAAAAATATGTTCTTAAATGTGATGGCAAGTGTCTCAAGAGCCTGTAGGGAACCATGGCATAAGGCAGATTCCATGACTGGTAGCAGAAGAAGCAATTTCTTCACAAAATTCCAATAGCAAAAGAGGCAGTCACATTTGGGATGGAGTTTTGAAGCAGTTTGGGACAGTTTGACTCCTCACTGTATTTTTTAAACATGAACTCTCATTTTTTTTCTTAGATCAAATATTTATTGTGAAGAATCAGCATAGTTTTGTTGGTGTCAGTTTGCAAGATAGGGATTAAATTTACATTAAGGAGCACTTCTTTATCTCTCTCTGGTTTTCCTACTGCTGGACAGAAAAGTTCTAAATTTAAAGTATATCCAAGCACTTTTTCTGTCTTGATTTGAAAAGTGAGAGGAACAGTGCAAAAGAGCAAAATTAGCACATTTAAAATCCTCAGGCTGGAAGACCTTTTAATTAGAATATATTTCCTAGGGGTTTAACCGATTTTATTCTTTCCCTTACCAAAAAACTGTCATCCCTTCACCTCTCCCTACTTAGAGGAAAAAAATGCAATCATATACTCCCACAGGATGTTGACTCCATTGGGAAAAAGACAACAGAAAATTAATGTAGCTTTTAATGTAGGAGAAAATGAATACAAAATAAAAAGGTAACAAAGTGAAAGTCATAAAATGATATGTTTTCTCAAGGAGATTCAAAGGCAGGAATGAGAATAATCTCTATTGGTTTTGAAAGCTGCTTTTATACCTTGAAAAACAAGGACTGCTTACTGTGATTTGCCCTTGGGAATGACAGGAAGGGAAACTGCTGCTTCTGCAGTTTTGAGATTTGTATTTGTTTTCTGTGACTTCCCAGCAGCCGGTAGCCAGATTTCTACAGCTGTGAGAAACACTAAGACTGAAGTGAAGACTTGCCCTAGATAATTAAAAATCATCACATTTTTGCTAAAGTCAGGCAATAGCAAATTTACCATATAAACTACAAGCTGCAAAAACAGTAATAAATTCCTGCTAACACACACAAGGACCTTTAACCAGCAGTCCCTAATACAGAGTATTACAGACATAGATGCCTTCACTCTCTGCATAGTTTCTTGGAAGAACATAAATGGGTAAGAGCATTAATGTGGTGTGAAGAGAATGGTTCTATGGGCCATCTTTGAAAGCCCACCATAAATATCTGAGACTCAAAGGTTTCTGTTAACTGACTGAATCTGGACATTATCTTGATTCACATTTAAAATCTACTACACTGCTCAGTTCATTTATGCACACCTGCATAAACCTGTCTCTTTCCTCTATTCATATGAACACCAAGGTTTGGCTTGTAAACCTTCCCTAGGTATTGTATGTTCCTTAGATATTGTTTGTGCTGTGTCCACGTTTCCCAGAAGACCAGAGTCCCGGTAAAACACATTCCTCAGGGAAGCCTGAGTCTCCCTTTGCTTATGTGTCATCATTCTGGACCAGCAACTACTGGATAAGACCTATTTATGGAAAGATTGCACTTGTATTAATTTTTTTCTCTTCAATTCAGAGAGATGAGTTCAGAGAATGTCACTGCTCTTTTCTAGGGAGAAACACTTCTGTGATTCTCTGTGGCAGCTGCCTCCAGCTCCACTGATTATCTGATTCCCATAACAAGTTTTAAGAACAGACTGTAGATGATTACTGATAAAAAACATTGCTCTATAATTCTCTATGGAGCACAGAGTACAGTCTGCTTGGATGTTGAAAGAGTTTAGGTAGCAAGCAGATCTAGGAACACTGGGTTCAATCAAACCTGTTTTTCCTCAGATTTGTATCTTGTTACTGACCTGAATTCCTAACAGTACTTGAGTAGTGCTGATAAATGAACTCAGCTCTTAGAAGGCAGAGGAGACTAATTACATAGTAAGCAGTAAAAGATTTTCATTGCTGTTCGCAGACAAGAGACAGAGAATTGACTGTACAATGGATTCTTCTGTGTAGCAGGTTTCCTAAATCTTGGACAAAACATCATTTACTAGTGCAGTGGATTCTCTGTGATTTAACAAGGAGAGAGGCTGGATTCTTGTCCTTCTCAACTGCCTGCTTTCAACAAAATCAACGCATGACAATTTTGTGACTCCTGTTGCTCTTGAATGTACCTATAAGCAAATACATGATTATTACAGAGTTTGTAACAGGGTCATTTCTTTAGAAAATATAAAACTGTGAGACAGTTACTTACAAAAAGTAGTGTAGAAGTAACATTTGGACACACTGTTCCCAAGCTTAGGAATGAGGGCAGTGGGGGTCAGCAGAGGGGGAGGTGCTGATCTCCTCTCTCTGGTGACCAGTGATATAACATAAAGAAATGGAATGAAGCTGCATCAAGGGAAGTTATGGTTGGACAACAGGCAAAACTTTCTTCACTGCGGGGTGGTCTACCCTGGAAAAGGCCCCCAGAGAAGTGGGCACAGCACCAAGCCTGTCCGAGTTCAAGAAGCTCTTGGACATAGTCATATGATTTAGTTTTAGGTAGTCCTGAGAGAAGCAGGGAGCTGGACTGCATGATTCTTATGGGTCCCTTCTATCATTTGGTGACTCTAAATCTTGACTCACATGACAAGCACAGGAAAGCATACTTTGAAAATGGAAAGGGATACAGAAGTGAAGTTCAGTGTGAGTATTTCAGGTTCTAAATGACTGCAGAGACAAGATTTTTAAAAGGGACTGGAAGTCTTAAAAAAAAAAATCAGCATCTGATATCCAGAGTGTTAAGAAATAATATCTCGTTTAGGTTTTGCAGTTTCCACACACTGTACCAAACCACTTCAGACCATTTTCACCATGCCTTTATTCCTATAATGATGCATATCCTGACTGCAGCAGTTTTAGCCACACAGAGAAAACATTTTAGGATAAAATGAAGCACAGGATGCAACTAGTCAAGGCCTGAAGCAGACTTACAAGAAAAATATCTGGGAAGGGTAAGTCCAAATACCAGATAAGATGCCTGGAGGCAAAAGTATTTTACTATCATACTGCTTTACTATTGCCTGCTGGGACAAGTTTGTACAAAACCAAGTGATATCTAAATGGCATTAAACTGGATTGCTTCTCATATTAACTTAGTATTCTTGCTTGCTGCTACTCTACCAAGTGTTTTGGGTTCATTACTTCTGTGATTACAAAACTACACTCATTTAAGTCTTACTTTGTCACCTTAAAGGCAGCACCTTTTCAATGCACGAACTCTGCCTTTTGCTTAGGAGGGTGAATCTGGGCAAAGTCAGAACTGCTGCTTGCATTAAGTCATGTTATTGATAAAGAAATACTTGTTGCACCTTGTCAAAGCTGGCATGGCTTTACAGAGCAAAATGCCCAAAGCCAATACATGAAAATGTGTTCAAACATCTTGGTTTCTTTGAAAAATACTAACCAGTCCTACTGTGGTAATTATCAAGCTGTGCAAAGAAAAAACCATGAGACTCCCACGAGTCCCAACAGAAGGAAAAGCAGATTGACAGGACCCTAAACTAACTTCAACAATACTATTTAATCTCAAATGCTGTTGGACAGATTAAAAGAAAAGTCTTTCAAGAAGGAACACACACACACACACAAGTATGGAATTTTCAAACAATAAAGAGAATCACACAATGGCAATGCGTAGCTGGAAATTCCCATCTATCTTGCTTCACGCTGACGTCCTGTATGGACAAACAATGGATAAACAATAGTACTGTTGAAGAGTCTTTGGATACTGCTGTGGCCATACTAGGAAACATTCTTACATCTACTGTTTAAATCTTCTTGCAATAATGCACAATATATTCACCTCTCTGATCTCCTCTTTCTGCCTTGAATGAAAACATAACAGCAGATTCTAAACTAAAGTAAATATACGTATCATTGCACTAAATGTAGAAATAAAAATGTTAAAAGGCACAGGGTGGGAACGTAGGTGATTTCATAATTTCAAGGAAACCTCAAGAAAATCTGGGGGAGAAAAATGAATTCGTCAGTATACCTGGATCTATGCTCAGTTTTGAACCTGTTTTATTGTAATAAAAATTAATATCTGGCAGATTAAAGCCATGAAGAGTAATGTGATTAAAGTAGTACTTAGCAGAACTGGAAGGAGCCAGACTTCATTAGCCACAAACCACTCAAATCATGATACTGAAACATGCTGCATAATCACACAACAATAATATTATTCATTTGCCGGTAGGAGATCTGTATACCGTAAAAATGCAGAACTGCTCTTGAAGCACTATTTCACAGAATCACAGAATATGCTGAGTTGGAAGGGACTCTCAAGGATCATTGAGTCCATTTCCCAGCCCTGCATAGCACCATCCCCAAAAGTCACACCACGAGCTCAAGCGTATTTACCAAATGCCTCTTGAACTCTGCCAGGCTGGTGCTGTGACCACTTCCCTGGGGAGCCTGTTCTAGTGCCAAACCACCCTCTGTGTGAAGAACCATTTCCTAAAATCCAGCCTAAACCTCCCCTGACACAACTTCAGGCCATTCCCTCGGGTCCTGTCACTGGTCACCATAGAGAAGAGATCAGTGCCTGCCCCTCCTCTTCCCCTCACAAGGAAGCTGTAACTGCAGTGAGGTCTCCCCTCAGTCTCCTCCAGGCTGAACAGAGCAAGTGACCTCAGCCACTCCTCATACGGCTTCTCCTCAAGGCCCTGCACCATCCTTGTGGCCCTCCTTTGGACAATCTCTAGCTGCTTAATGTCTTTTTTGTATTGTGGCACCCAAACCTGCCCGCAGCACTCGAGGTGAGGCCACCCGAGTGCAGAGCAGAGCAGGACAATCCCCTCCCTTGCCCAGCTGGTGATGCTGATGCACCCCAGGACAGGGGTGGCACTCCTGGCTGCCAGGGCACTGCTGATTCAGCTGCCTTGTCTCCCTGCCTCTCAGCAGATATTTACAAATGCTACTAATTTCTCATTCCACAGTGACCTGGCTCTGTTTTTCTGTGCCTGAATGAATACGTCAGGTTAGAGCAAAGGACTGGACAACTCCGTGCGTGAAAATAAAATACCCAGAATGAGTCAGAATTCACAGGAATTTGAAAAAAACCCAAACTTCCTAACACCTTCAGTAGCTAAGAGCAAAACTGAGAACACCATTATATACCGGGAAGGGGAAGCTGAGAACTGGCTTTTACCAACCTATTCTTTGTTCTTGTTATGTTAGTCTTTATCCAATGTATTGGCACAGCTGATTTGTGGTCATCATCTTGAAAAATCTTCACCAGACTGCTGCCTTTTCACTTCTCCTGGGATGGCTGCAGGAGCAACTTTTATAAGAACTGTTACCCAAGTCAGGATAAAACATTCTGCACTAAAAGTTGCTCAGGAAAACCTGGGCCTTTGGAAAATACTTTCTCTTAGGTATTGACTTTATCTCTATAATTCTTTCCCTGTGGCTTCCCATTCTAATATTTTTTATACTTTTGGGTGTGGAAACTGAACTCCTCCAACCTTGCTGTGAAATTTTACTATATCTTCAGTTAGTTAAGTGCAATGGAACAAATAGAATAAACTACACACATATATATATGTGTGTATATATATATATACACACATATATATATGTGTGTATATATATATATACACACATATATATATGTGTGTATATATATATATACACACATATATATATGTGTGTATATATATATATACACACACATATAACACATGTATAATGTACAACATGGTGATCCAACAAGAACATCAGAGAACACAAAACATGAACCGCAACTGAACTACATAAATTGTGCTGCCTCAAGGTTGGAAAACACTAATAAAAGGTTGGTGTTCCTTATTCAGCTGTGAGATTGCAGAAAGAAAAGCAGTATTTCTGGAAAAAATACATACAAAAATTTGAGGAAAGAGGGGAAGAAGGAAGAAACAGAACTTCAGAGAAAGTCTCTTTTTTTGTGTGTGTCCGTAATGGTGCCATTCCGTTAACTTTTAAATGGAAATAGCTCCATAATAGCCATACCGCAAATACAGTCGTTGCCCTCTGCCTCATCATACATCACCTCTATCAGAGACAAAATGACAGTGCCTGTGCTGTCCAAAGAGTCACTCTTCTGCAGTACTTTTGCAATGCTGACACTTATTCCCGACACTAGAGCTCAGCACTGAGATCACCAACTAATTTCACAGAATCTACCCAGTATGTGATTCAAGGGCACCAGTTCCTTCCTTGAAAGAATTGCAACACTTAGATTTTTCATAGACTTTAATAACTTTCTAGCAGTTCTGTCACTAGGAACAGAAATCCTTTCAACTGAGCTAGAAACCTGTGAGCTCATGCTGGACTCTGGCTGAACTGTGTTGAATTTGAAATGGCCCCACGAAGCAGTGCAAGAGCTTGGAAACAGGAATGGTGACATAGATTAATTAAATCTGAGAACATATACAAACAGAAGGAGCATACTGGCTGTCCTGGTTACAGCTGGAATAGAATGAATTAGTAGCTGCTACAGTGCTGTTTTGGATTCAGAATGAGCGTGGTGTTGATAACACACTGATGTTTTAGTTTTCGTTAAACTGTTTATCCTAAATCAAGGACTGTTTTCCTTGTCTCATGCTCTGCCAGCGAGAAGGTGCACAAAAACCCCAACAAACCATGAGGGAGCAAACAGGGACAGGTGACTCGAACTGGCCAAAGAGATATTCCACACCACAGAACATCATGACTAGTATATAAACTGGGGGGAGTCACCCAGAAGCATAGCCAATTTGGGTGCAGGAGGGGACTCTGGCATTGGCCAGTGGCTAGTGAGCAAATGCATTGTACATAACTTGTTTTTATTCTCTTTTTATGATAATTATTACGATTATTGTTATTATTATTAACCCCTATTGTTGTATTTTGCTTTATTTTGAATTATTAAGTTGTACTTATCTCAACATACACATTTTACTTTTATTTTCCTCCTCATTTCACGGGGTTGGGGGAGGAAGGGAGAGAGGGAGGGAGAAGTGGCATGGTGTTTCATCTCCATAGACTTGTGGGCTTAAAACTATGACACTGGCTCACTTATCTAGCCCTGTATTTACAATTGCTTGACACTATAAATATGGAAACAAACTAGCCTGGATGGCTTCTGGCTGTCTTTATCGTGCCCAAAACAAAGAAATTTCACCAAAAGCTTTAAAGGACCCCTCAATGACATGTAGTAGAAAGAGTATTATACAATAAAACTTTTTTTATTTGACATACTATCACAATTATTTGCATAAATGCTGGATTTTTACTGTATCCTGTGTTATGTTACAAAATAAAAATTTAAAAAATAGTTTCACTTAGGCTTACACAGAGTTTTTTAGCCTGGAATAACAATTTCCCATTTCCTCTAAAGATTAAAACACTTTGTATATGAAGCAGACATTGGTGTGTACCTAAACTAGGGAGTTTCTCAATATAGCACATTTCAATACAGCACTATGAATGGGTACAGATCAGCAGTAAAAGCACAGTAGTTTCAGTTGGCTTAACATTACTTGGCCTGGGTGTGAAACACACACCTG
>WBMZ01015565.1:0-10867 GCA_013400975.1 Atrichornis clamosus
GCGCGAGGGGCGGGGCCGGGCCGAGGGGGTGCGGCCAGACGGGGGCGGGGCTCTGCCGGCGTTCGGGCCCCACCACCGACGCCGAGCCCCGCCCCTCCGACGGCACGGCGGCGCCGGCAGCACCGAGCCGAGGATGCCCCAAGAGCTGCGGCACCCGGGCACACCTCAGAGCCCCTTCCAGTACCTAAGGGGGCTCCAGAGAGCTAGAGAGGGACTTTGGACCAGGGCCTGAAGGGACAGGACAAGGGGGAATGGCTTCACAATAACAGGTTAGATGGGATATTGGGAAGAAATTGTTCCCTGTGAGGGTGAGTAAGGCCCTGGCACAGGTTGTCCAGAGAAGCTGTGGCTGCCCCATTTCTGGAAACATTCAAAGCCAGGTTGGACGTGGCTCTGAGCAACCTGCTCTAGTGGAAGGTGTCCCTGCCCATGGCAGAGAGTTGGGCTACGTGGCCTTAAAAGGTCCCTTCCAACCCAAAGCAGTCTGTCATTCTGTGCTGGGATCTGGTTATTCCCACAATTCCACAGGAATGGCATAGATTTGGAATGAGGAGCCGAGGAATCCCACCTATGGGTCATGTTGCTGCTGGGGTAATGTTCAGGCTGATGGCAGGAGGTGTCTCATCCCTGCCTGCTCTGCAGCTATGGCACGTGGCTGGGAGGGCTGAGTTTGTCAAACATCAGCTGCGGCCACTGGCTTTGGATAGAGCTGTGCATGGCCGAATCACCCCCTCCCTTCCCAGGCAGAGACATGTCCTTGGGTCTCTCCCTTGCAAAACCTCTTTCTGTATCCTGGATTAGTCTCCCATCTGTGGGGTTTGCTTTCCAGCTCCTATGCCCCTTCAGAGCACAAATGTCCCATCTGGCTGCAGGCCAGTGGGTGCTTGGTGGAGATGTGCCTCCCCAGCCACCAGTCCCAGAGATGTCACACGGACACTGAGTCATGCCAACAGCCATGTCCAGCAGGGATGCCAGGTTGTCCCTGTGTTCTGCAGAGCTCCCAGCCTGCCTGAGGGTTTCCACAAAGGAGTCAGGGGATGCTATGCAAAATCTTGGCATCCGATCTCTGGCCCCATGCTCTGGGCACAGACCTGAGGCCTTGGCACGAACACCATGACATGATGCTGGATGGGACCCACAGTCCGGGATCCCGCTGGTCAACATGTGCTGCCTGATTCTCGGTGGAGGGATTCCCATGGCTGGTGCTGTGCCGCGTGGCTGGGCTCAGTCCCAGCCAGCACGCTCGCAGCGGGAGCCCTGTTAGAGCGTCAGTGGTGCCCTGGCAGGCTGTCAGCCCTTTCCAAGCCTGAATGTTTGGAATGCTGAGAGCGAGCTGCTGTGGTGTGGCATGACAGGGACGCCAGGCTTGGCTCTGGCAGGAATTGCCACCTGCCTGTGGCTCTCCCTGCCTCCATGGCTGAGTAGGAAGGTGCTGGCAGAGGTGGGTGACAGCATGGCATGGGGCCAGCCATGTCATCTGCCCCCAGCACAATAGTTACCTCTTAAATTTTCTTCATTCCTTAATTTCCTTGGCCCTTTGCTCCTGTGAAAGGGACTGCAAAAACAAAATTCCTGTCTGGCATTTTACTTCCCCAAGAAAGAGCTGCTGCCATGGTTTAGGAGCAGGACTCCCCAATTTAGTGACCCCCGCCCGAGACTCTCCCAAACCAGATGCTGCTCACTCACTCCCTCTCCTTGCCTCCTTTCTGCTCTGCAAGTGGAGTTGAAAACTGGAGGCACAAAAAGCTGGGTTGAGATGATAACAATTTGCTGGAAACAGCACCTCTGCAATGACCTCAGCACTCCCCAGCACCATACCCAGCCATGGGGTAGGGTCAGTATTTGTTCATCTGGGATCAAGAGGTGGCTGGGGACATGGAGGAGACAATGGGAGCCCCGATCACACTGGGGCTGAATTGGATCCTCCAGCACTGATCCATCAGAGAGAAGCAGGGCTGGCAGTGAGGTGGGACCTGCCCTCCCCGGGAGCCAGAAGGGGACCTACTGAAGCCATGCTATCACCACACTCAGGCCTTGCAAAGTCCCACTGCATTAAAGCCTGGGAAACCTGGGTCTTGTTGTGGCAAAGTTCTGGACTACAGACCTCCAGAGGCATGTTGGAGTCTGAGTTATCCTGGGACACCCTGTTCTCATTCCCCCTCTCTGGAGCCTACTGCTCATTATAAGACCAGCTCCAGCCCCAAGGGCAGATGGTTGCTTATTCCCAACCTCTCAAAATGCAGCTGAGGCCACATCTCTTCCTAATGCTGAGTTTCAGATCTTAACATTTCCTTGGTGGAAAGAAAAAACATAAGAAATGGCTTTTCTGGCCATTATCTGGTGTTTGGCCCCTTCTCAGAGGTGTGGGGTACTTGGGGGTGAAGTGCTTGGAGTAGCTTTAGGACAGTTGTGCTGGGAGTCCCTGTGCCCACCGCTCATCGGACTTGTGCTCTAGACCCTTTCCCTGCTCCACTGCCCATGTCTGAACATGCTCCAGCCCCTCAATGTCTTCCTGGCAGTGACAGGGAGTACAGGGGAGCAATCACTGCCCTGGTCCTGCTGCACTTCGGTTTCACTCCGGTGTAATCTGCCTGCTGGGAGAGTGACGTGGCTGCAGCCTGGCAGAATGTCCCCAGACCTCCTCTTCCCATGGAGGTGGCACTGGGAGCATTTTGGGGGTTCCATGCGGACCTGCTGGAGCACCCAGTGCCCCAAACACCCCCAGAGCAGTGGGAATAACTGTCTGGCAGCTCTCATCCTGCTGCAGGGGCTTGCTGCAGGGTCTGCCTCCCGCACCCCTTGCATTCCTGCCATCACTGCAAGTGCTGGGAAAGGTGCTCAGGCTGGTGTAGTCCATACTGTCCATCCCACAGCTGGTGAGGTCTGGAGAAAGTGGTGGGATGTTTTGCATGTGGTTTGGGGAAAGGACAAGCTCAGGGCATTGCCTCCCTCCCTGTGCAGGGACTCCTGATTGCCCAGCACCTCATGGAGCCTCAGGCACCACATGGCTGCACACACCTTCTCACACATGTCCTGCCTGCCTGGGCCTCACCCTGCACACCTCCTCTTCACCCCACATCGAAACCTTCTCACCCTACACACACCCTTCCTTTAACCCCTCTCATACCATCTGTCCTATGCACCATGTTCCCTAAACCCACTTACCCTGCACCCCTCCACTGTACCCTTTGCACATCCCTTACCCCTCTGCATCACCCTGTGCACCTCCTGTGCATCCCTGGCCCACCCTCACCAACTTCCTGATGTGGATGGTGCTCCTGACCTACCTGTTCCACTGCCACGTCCTCTGTCTTCCTGCCAGTCCCCAGAGCTGAGTTTCCCCCTCTGTCCTCACCACCTCCATGTTGGCCCTCCTCCAGTGTGTGGGACCTCCTCACACACGAGCCTTGTCCCCAGGACCTGTGCCTCAACCTC
The DNA here is from genome assembly GCA_013400975.1 of Atrichornis clamosus. Lineage (NCBI taxonomy): Eukaryota > Metazoa > Chordata > Aves > Passeriformes > Menuridae > Atrichornis > Atrichornis clamosus. Next base: position 3,436 of record WBMZ01015565.1, read on the forward strand.
AGTTGCAGGACACAGTCAGTTCCAGCCCCCCTGGCAGGAATATCTCCCTTTACTCATAAGTTATATACATGTAGATTATAAAAAATACACATGAACAGACATTTTAAAAGGACAAGATAAAGATTTACTAAATGCTAATATTAAAATATTATTTTATTTTATTTATTAATGGTACCAAATATACTTTCTTCCTGCACCCAAATGAGTTGTCCTGTGTATCCCCAGAGCTGCTTGCACCTTGCTTTGGAGATCACTGCTCTGGAGTCTCCCCTGATTCTGATAACAGAGATTTATCAATCTTTTATCCCTGGTAATGCTGCTGATCCTTTCAGCAAGCTCCACTGGTCCATATCGTGGCGTGGTCTTGCCTATCAGTGTCTTGAGCTGGTGAAGGCACAGACACACTCAAGACTCTTGGTCCCCAGCCCTTCCCTGCCAGAGGGATTCTCCATCCTCTCTCCCTGCCCCTAAGCTCCAGAGGTGTATTCCTGGCCCAATACTAAACCAGCTACTCCTGGCAGGAGCAGCCATGAACTTTCAGGTTTCCCTGGCAGTAGGAGAGCAGAGGGGCAGTAGATTGCTCCAGCTCACCCTGTCCTGGGAACCATGGTGGGAAGGGATGGGAAATTCCCATTTTATTTCCAAAGGGTTTTGTAGGTGTCCTAAAATCCGAGTTCTCCACTGGCCCTGCCATTTCTGTGGACTCTGAGGATGTAGTGCAGCCTCACCTGAGGGGTATAAAGCAGGTTGGGTTCCCACTGGGAAATCTTGGCTCCATCAATCACAGGACACTAGTTCCCATAATTTTTCCTCAGTAGGAGTCTTACAGAGTTTTGCTTGTAAAGCAATCCCAACCCTGCACCGGGCTGAGGTCCAGGGAGGGCACCTTTCACTGTGTCTGTGGCTGGATCTCCCTGCACTCTGAGCAAAACATCCATTCCCATCCCTTTATTTACAACCACCAGACACCACCCTCTCAGCTCCATGTGTTGGGAGTCCCTGAATCCTTCCTGAAGGCACGTCATGAACCAGAGCCCTCTGCTCTCCCACCCGCACTCCTGCCTCATCACCACCATTTCACATGTGGAAGCACCTCCCTATTCCCAGGATTAACTTTGGCTCCAGAAATTATAAAGATCAGTCCACTGACAACGGTTTTCCTACTTATACATATTTTATTTTATTAAGGAAAAGACATCCGGCTCTGCAGTATCTGCAAGTCAAGCCCAGATGAGATTATCCAGCACTTACCAGGAGTGCAAACAGCTGAGCATTACTGCTGCGCTTTGCAGTGTTTCACCTCGGAAAGGGCTCTGCTTGGGAATAAAAGCTCTTTCTAGAGAGCCTGACAAAGCCCTTATGTAGATAAACGATTAAAAGAAAAAGGCTTACCAAGGGCATTGGCAAAACAAGGCAATGCGTGAACAGCCAGCACAGCTTATCCATCTTGGCAGTATCTATTTCTTAGGGAAAGAGTTCCCAGAATTACTTATTGGGAGAACTCCTGTGGCCAGACAATTAGCAGTGCTAAAGAATTCCCTCCAAGTCTATCCCAGAGGATGCTATGTGCCATCATTCTGCCACCCCTCTGAGCAGATGAGGAGCTGTACAGTGTTCTACACTGGAAGGGTGGTACCTGGCTTTTGGGTTGGGATGAGATCCAGCTCACCTGCATGGGGCTGTACCTGCAGAGCTGGGCTCTCTGGAGCCCACTGTGTGTCCGAGTCAGCAGTGGGGGGGCTTTCAGTCACAGAGGGAGAGGGTGCTGTGAATCTGAGTGTTGGATGTGCTGGTGAGGGGGAGCGAGAAGCTGCCAGCTGTGCCCCCACTGGCACTGCCTGACCGGCACCCCCAGACTCTTCCCCTGCCTTGCGTCACTGAGAGTCCTGTCCCTGCCACCAGGAGGGTGGGGGTCACAGTGTTGCTCAGGCCACTCACCTGCACCCTCAGTGACATCTGTAACATCTGAAGACAGGGCAGGACTGTGCTCTGGACATGCACAGGGCTCTCCTAATGGTCCCAGGGACTGTTAAACAAGAGCAGACACAGTGGTAGGAGATCCGGGAACAGACACAGTAGCTCCTCTCCTTCCAGGTTCCCTGGCCTGCAATTGGAGATTGGTCTAAAGATCCCACAAAACGTGACAGGTGAGACCCTACCTGAACAGCTGCTGCCCTTCATGGGAACAAATTGTGTTAACACCTTTAGTGAAGATACTGAAAGGTGTCCTGCTTGCCCTCTCCACTACAGACTGTGGAAGCAGACGTCAAAAAAATAAATAATCATTAAATGTTGCAGAGAAAGTGCCTGCTGGCCAATACTGCACTGAGGATGTCAGTCTCATGTTCACAGCAAGAAAACAACATAAGGGAGTGATCTCTGAGAGTCTGAGAGACCACAGGAGGACCAGAGTGGCATCCAAGGGTGACTGTGGTTCCATCAGGCTTGAGGGTGGCAAGGCAAGGCAAGGCAGAGACACAGACCTGCAGGAAAAGGGAGATACCCTGTGTCTAATGAGAAACGGGAGCTCAGGGATAAACAGAGATGAGATACAGAAGATTTTGAGTGTGAAACTAAAACTACTGAATTTAAAGGAGGAGCAGGCCAGGAGATGATCAGGGATTCACACAAGCCTGCAAAAATCTGCTGGTGCTGACAGTTGTTATCAGGTTCTTCCAGAGAGGTGGTGGGAACATCTTCCAGAGAAGGGTGAGAACATCTGGCAGGAGCAAAGAGGAGGTGGGTGCCAGGCCGAGGGGATTGAGCACCCTCAAACAACATTGCAAGTGCCCTCCAAGAGGGAACAGGGCAACCCCGCCACGCTGGGGATGTGCTCCACAACACAGAGGGTCAGTGGGGCTGTGGGTTTGTCCTGGTGCCCAGCAGTGGGGTGGGGGTGTGTGAGCAACCGGCCCCAGGCTGGGGTGCCTGAGCAGCTGGGAGCACCCATGGACACAGTGCTCAGTGACAGGAGGCGTGCCAGTGGGATGGGAGAAGCCTTCAGGGATGTGATGCCAGGCTTTGAACCATGAAGGGAATGGAGGCTGAAGGGGAGGCATGTACTCTGCGTGCTGGTCTGGGTTGTGGTGAGGAGTAGGAGCTGGCAAACAAGTGTGTAACCACAGAGGGAAGGGAAGGACTTGAGGGATAAGAGCAGCTGGGAGAGCAGTATGGGCAGGTATCTCCTCTGGCTCACTGGAAACATCACAAACAGTGGTGGCCTCGTGCAATGCTGGTGTAGAAAAACTCAAACTGGTATGTGGAGCTGCCCATGGCAGCAGATGTTCCCAGGGGTCACAGAAACAGCTGGTGTGACCAGGGCAAAGGCAATGGAGGACTCAGGAGGAGGGGTAGGAGCATGAGGCAAGGAAGGAGGCCAGCACAGCACAGGACATTGAAAGACACCATCAAAAGATCTTCCTGGACCTAAACTACCTTGGGAAGGAAGGAAAGGAATGTCTGCCTTGGTGGTGTTGGGAGCCCATCACAGATTCCCTCACCAGCTTGGGATGAGGACAAAGCCCTGGGAGAGAAATCCTTCCAGGAGGAGTAACTCTTTGGAGGGGCGGAGGTGCCCTAATTACTTGTCTGCAATGGTCATTCCAGATATCCTCGGATATGAGGACAACACAACCAGCATAAAGTGAACTGATGGGGTGTTTTTTTGTACATGTTCCTATTGGTTGTTTTTAGAAGAGCTATAACTTCAGCTCGAGTAGGCGTGAGTCAATGCCATTTGGCGTAAATGGGAAGATCAATAGGGGCAGATTGGTGGCTGTTGCTGGGAACAAGCACAAATCAGGAGAAGTGAGGCAAGCTGGTTCCTGCAGCTGGGCAGGTTTGAGAAGTCGAGCATGCAAATAGAAAAGAGAAAGAAAAGGCACTAAGAAAAATCCCTTTCTACACAAGGGAGAGCCTGGTGAAATAGAGCTTTTCCTCTAGCAAACAAGCAATGTACAGACACCAAGGAGGGACTCTGGAAAGAGTGGAATGACTGCAAGGAAAGAAAAGAGCCTGAAAAGCTGCAAGCAAAGTCTGTGCTGGAAGAAGGAGTGCAGGGAGCCTGTGAGAAATGCCTGTAGTGTTACATGGGAAAAGTATTCACGCTTCAGCCAAGTAGTTGGGGACAGTCCTGCGTGTCCTCAGTCCAGTGCCCTGGAGGTCAGACATCGCCCGCTCCCACTGTTCCAGTAGGACAATGACAATTTATGGCTGGTGACAACATGAGGGCACCAGGACAGCAGCATCAAGGAGGGAGGAGAGTCTTCAGAGTGTTGCTGAGGGAGGGAAATGTGGCTGCACCTGGATTCAGGAAGAATGAACGTTGTGTCTCCAGCAGTGAGGGTGCAAAGTGTCTTTTTGATGAGGGAGAAGGGGAATCCAACCCTAGACATTTGCAAGACTTTAGGGGAAAGAAAGAGGAAGAAAACTTGGTGGGCCCAAGAGCTCTGGGACTGCAGAGCACTCTGCCTGCCTGCAGGATCCTTGACTGGAGAGCCAGTAGTCCGGTCAGCACAGGGGAGTCTTGAGCCACCAGTATGGCACAGGATGCCAAACTGGCCACGGGGACAGAGGAAAGGGTTCCAGTCTGTGTGGGAAAGTACTGGTGCTGTGTTTTGTTAGTGAGACTTTCTGGGTGCTGCACAGGGAGTGCACTTGAGGAGGAAGCTGAGCTGGGCTGTCAGGATGCCTGAAGAAAGTAGAGTCCATTGGAGAAGAAATGGTGGTCAGCCTGGAGAAGTGAATCCCAGCAGGGAAATGGCTGCAGCACTGGGGAGGAGAGCCCTTTGCTCGAGCATGCTGCTGTGAGCCACCCTGGAGGGGCAAGCCTGCGAGAGCTAGTAGCTGAAACGCAATGCCAAAAACTACTTTGGCCCAGGGATCACATCCTTAGATCTAATGCACCAGGGTTTGAACAGGATTTGGGACACTGGTGTAATTTTGATATATTTCTGGGTGTATATTGAAAGGGGAAAGGCTCTCCTGGGCTCACACCCTCCAGATCCCATGGCCAGGGCACTTGCAGAATGCTGGGGTCTCACACGGTGCCTTCCCAGGAGATCTGGGGGCCAAAGTGCTCACTTCATGGGGCAAACACAGGAGGTGTTTGGGTTCCTAAAGTCATTTGTCATCACTGAAAATTTTTCCCATTACCTAAAATAAACCTGTTCTAAGTATAGTTCAGTGTTCACAGGGCCTTTGAGTTGGTTTAATTAAACAAAGGTGGAAAACTACATGGCTGGCTCACCAGGAAGATATCACAGAGAGAGACCCAGCACAAAACCTCTGGGGAGGGCACCCACCCCCAGTTCCCTCCCTGTGCCCTGTGACCTCTTCAAAACCAGGGTCATACCAAGGAGCTGGTGTCCCCAGTACAGCACCACAGTCTGGGCTACCAGAAAACCGGGTTGGGTTCTCTGGCACCAGTTGCTTTACTGGAAGGTGGAGGGTGCAGAGAGATGAGGCACAGCAGACTGTGTGTCCCCCCCAGCAGAACTTCCCAGCCCGTGAGCCAGAGCAAGAGAAAATGTCAGAGGTGCTGTGTGAGTGGGATGCAAGTGGCATCTTCATTTCATTTTCCAATAACTGTAGGGCTTTGCAATTACATCTGCTGATCTGATAGTCATTAGGGGATGATCAGCCAGTCATTGGCAGGGGCTGTTTGCCTTTCTGCTAATTAAATTGCATTTGATTTGCAATCAAATCTAATGAGTCAAGTGAGCTTGAGGTAGGCTCAAGTGAAGCACAGGCCAGCTCCACAGCCTTGCTGTGCATGGAGAGCCACATCCTGGGAACACCACAGGGAACCACATGTGGCACAGGACAGGTGGGGGACATGTCTGCAGGTAGGCAGTGCCACGTCTGTGGCAGGGGCAGGGCTCCTGCCATGCTGCTGGCAGGTGACCTGCAAGGCTGTGGACTTTGACACATGCACCAGGGTAATGGGTTGGCATGGCGAAGCTTTGGTAGCGGGAGGGCTACAGGAGTGGCTTCTGTGAGAAGCTGCCAGAAGCTTCCTTCATGTCTGTCATTTTCCCCTGACAGCTCCAAAGATGGATGTTCTACTGGCCAAGGCTGGACCAATTAGAAATGGTGGTAACGCCCCTGTGATAACAGATTTAAGAAGAAGGGGAAAAAAAAAGAAAGGTTCTTATGCAGTTGTAACCAGAGAAAAGCGGGGTGAGAACACGTGAGAGGAAAGCTCTGCAAAAACCAAAGTCAGTGGAGAAGGAGGGGCAGGAGCTGCTCCAGGTGCCGGGTCTGAGATTCCCCTGCAGCTTGCGGTGAAGCCCATGGTGAGGCAGTTGTGCCCCTGCAGCCCATGGAGGGCATGGGGAGGCAGTGATCCACTTGCAGCCCCTGGAAGAGACCACACTGAGCGGGTGGATGCCTGAGAGGAGGCTGAACCCTGTGACAAGCCTGTGCTGGAGCAGGATCCTGGCAGGGACTTGCAGACCTGTGGAGAGAGGAGCCCGTGCTGGAGCAGGTTTGCTGGCGGGACTTGTGATCCCAAGTGGGACCCACACTGGAGCAGCCTGGGGACTGACCCTGTGGAAAAGTGACCCACATTGCAGCAGTTTGGGAAGGACTGTTGCTTGTAAGCTGGACTCACACTGGAGACGTTCATGGAGAACTATGCCCCACGGGAGGGACCCCATGCTCCCTGGGGTGGGGCAGGGGAATGACTCCTCTCCCTGAGCAGTGGCAGAAATAACTTGTGCTGAACTGACCATAACCCTGATTCCTGTCTCCCTGCATCACTGGGGGAAGAAGGTAGAGCTGGTAAGGAGGGAGGGATGGGGAGAAAGTGTTTTTAAGGGCTTATTTTACTTCTCATTGTCCTGCTCTTATTTTATTAGTAATAAATTCAATTAATATCTCTAATTCCAGCCTGTTTTGCCCATGATGGTATTTGGTGAGTGACCTATCCCAGTCCTTGCCTCAACCCATGAACCCTTTGTTATATTTTCTCTCCCAGTCTAGCTGCGTAGGGGCGAGATAGAGAGGCTTTGGTGGGCACCTGGCATCCAGCCAGGGTCACGCCAGTACAGCCAGACACCCTGTGCTGGCATAGAGTGCTCCTCAGCCAGGAGAGAGACAGTGACTACTGGCTGTGGGAGAGGGGCAGGGAACAGGGCAGGGCAGAAACCCCAGCATGGGGCTGCTTCTTCTCTCCTCCTGCACTTCTCTTCACAACAGGTGTGTCTGGCAGCTCCATGGCTTGGGACACTGGTGTGATTTTGATATAATCCTGTATTGGAAGGGGAAAGGCTCTTCTGGGCTTGCACCCACCGGATCCCAGTGGCACTTGGGGAACCCTGTGGTCCCACTCTGCACCATCCAAGGTAGATGGACAAACCTGGTCCTGATGTCTGCATGTTGTTGGAGTGAATCCTGCTGTGGTGACCATATGTCTTAGTTTGAAAGGCAG
>WBMZ01015566.1:0-25603 GCA_013400975.1 Atrichornis clamosus
GGGGGGCCGGTCCGCAGCGCCGCCGAGAGCCCCGGGGGGCCCGGCTCGGCGCGCACCGCGGGGAAGAAGGCGCAGCTGCGCGCCGCGCCGCGGGCCAAGAAGCTGGAGAAGCTGGGTGTCTACTCTGCCTGCAAGGTACCCGGCCGGGCGGCCGCGGGCGCCCACCCGCCCACGGAGGGTGGGGATTGACGGGAGGGGAGGGAGGGAGGCGGTGGGGTAGGGCCGTGCCCTGCCCTGCCCTGCCCTGCCGGGAGCGAGGTACGGCCCGGCTGCTGTTCGGCGCTGCCCGCGGAAGTGGCGGCTACGGCGGTGCCGGTGGATCCTGCTCCCCCCGGAGCTTTCCGGCCGGCGGTCGCCGAAATCAAACCCGCGCGCACCGAGTACGGGACCGCGCGGGTAGCGCCGCCTCCCTCCTGCCCGGGTTGCTGCCCGTCCCGGCGCCCGCCGGTCCCTCTGTCCGTCGCTCTGTCCGTCCCCCCGCTGGAGGCGGCGGCGGGCGGGGCGGTTCCCGGTGCTGGCGGTAAGCGCTGTTAGCAGCGCTGCCGCAGCACGCCCCGCGTAAATATCCCGTCGGGGAGCGGGGACACCCGTGTGCCCGGGGGGCGCGGCCCCGGCCCCGAGCGGGGGCTGCTCCAGCCGGGGCGCGGCGGCAGCCTCGCAGCGCGGAGCTGTTGACACCGTAGAAGCCGCTGCCCCGAGCTGGCGCTGGCACCGTCGCCAGCAGCTCTGGCAGAGGAGCGAAGGGGCGCGGCCTCCGCGCTTGAGAAAGTTGTGTCCCCGCCGGTCACGTAGCGCCGGGCCGGTGCCTGGTGTGTGGTGCCGGAGCGGACAGTGGGCTCCCCCGTCCACCTGTACGCTGCCCTTGGCGGGGCTCTCTTCTCCGTTGTCTGCCCGGCGCTCGCATTCAGGAATGCTGCATTGGTTTCCCACCACAAACACTTTCTGTCCACCTGCGATTTTCTTCTTGATGGGAGAAGCAGGACTCGGCTGTTTATTGTAGAGGGAGGGAGCTCGGTCAGAGCTGTCGCTCCCGCCTGCGGAGCTCTGTGACCTCGGGCATTGTCGCCTGTGCTCAGAGCATGGGCCGCTGGCCGCGCCGCTGCTGTCAGGGCAATTGCTGGATGCACAGCGTGTCTGACATGTTCAAATTGGCAGTGCTGATGTCAGATCCTCTAGTAATGCTTTCAGCGTTGATGTTAGCTGTTTGTGAAAAACATGCATCTTATTTTCTCTGTTCTACTTGGGCAGATGTTAAGTAAAGGGCCAAACGAAATGCTAACAAACGAGATGAAACATCGTTGTATGGCTCTGTAGTCCTGTCTGGTGGTGGTGAGGAGCTTTAACTGTGTGCTGGACGCATGGCGCAATGCTGACATGGGAGGGCAAATTATGGAAGCCACACACATTGCAATTTCTTAGGTGTTTCCAAACGTGCAGGCATCTACACTTACGCTTTGGCACGTACATGGGACACTGCAAGATTACACCGGTGTCTGTAAGGTTAAAGAGCAGCTGATTTACTTGAACTTTGCAGGGCTCGCTGTAGGCCAGGTGGTACGGTTTGAAGCTTTCCCAGTGCTGTGTCCCCCTCGCACCCCCGTATTTTAATGTTACCAAGGCTTGCTAATAAATGAAGCTGGTTGTGGAGTGGGTAAATTTTTCATGGGCTGTTAGGGAAATGTGTGTGTGTTTGAATTGCTTATTTCATCCCTGATTTATGCTTTTTTTCTTCCCCTGATGCACCTCCAGACAATGTTTTTGAGGGTGAAAGCCTTCTCCTGTGGTGCTTTGCCCCACAGAGGTAGCTGTGATATAGAAAGGCACAGTCAGCCCTGTCTCCTCCAAAGCCCTTTGCTTTTCTGGGGACTCGCTGGCCTCAGATGTGTGCTCTTGCAGGTGCTTTGTTGTAAGAGTGCCGTTTGGGAGGGGAGGACGGCACTCTCCGGCCTTCTGTCAGCTCCTCTTTCCCTCTCGCAGGACTCTGGTGATGGGGTGCAGAGCGGGAACAGCTCTTAGTGTCAGTGCTCTGCTGGGGTGTCCTTGCTGGCCCTTGTTCGTTCGTGTCAAGTCCTGGATGCATGTCCCATTGGCACTCCAGTGATGAATGGAGCAGGACCCATGGCCAGGGGCACTCCGAGGCCTCTTGCTCCCTTCCAGGATGTAGGCACAGCTCCAGCACTAAACGCTGCTCTGTGTTCAGATTAAAATGCAAACCCTACTTTTGCTGTTTGACTTCTCTTCAGTAGTTCATTGGCAGGCGGCTTGCCTCAGGTCTCCTAACAGAAGCAAGTAGGCAGACTGGAAGCTCCTTGTAAACTAATCAAGCAGCTTCTCCTGTGGGATAAAGTAGGAAGGATGGAGCAGAGTGGAAGAATGTTTTATTTTTTTTCCAGAGCACCTGGCACCTGCTCCAGAAGGACACTTCTTGGCTTGTAACGTTAGTGATTTGCCGAAACTGTAGCCTGGAGAAGCTGGTTTGCCAACTGTAGCAGTGCAGAGTGTAACTTTGAACTTTTTCTTACTCTGGGTTGCAACTTCTCTTCCACTGATTTTGCATTTCTGTGTGTGAATGCAAAAGAGTGAGAGAAGGCAAACACTTGCATCACCTCCTAACACATCTGCGTTCATTCAAGTAGTGACTTTACATGGATCTTATGCAAATCTACATAGAGCTGTACAAGTTGGAGTGCTAAAATACGTAATGGCATCCTTAGCATCAATCACTTTTGCCTACATAAATTTCGTTGCAAAATTCAGCATGCAGTATTTATTAGGAGCTTAACCTCGGAGATGTTTGGAGTAACAGAGCCAGGGAGCATCTGTTTGCTCGGGAAGAAGAGTCACAACACGAGAAGGTGAAGAGGTCGGTGACCATGCAGAGGGTGAACAACAAATGCCGAGCACAAGAGAGTAAAAGGCACTGCTCTGGGGCAGGGTGCTTGGTCCCCAAGAGGGACCTCCTGGTCCTTCTTCAGCCCATCCCTTTTCCTTATGGGAAATGTAGACAAAGACAGCTGGTAAAGACAAACTCCGTGTGCATGTATCCTGAGCAGAACGAGAATGAAGTTTAGGGAACTGCTGCCAAGAGTAGACAAATGTGAGGTTCAATTTGTGGGGGTTTTTTTCCCTGATAAAAGAACTGGACAGGAGAGTTGTAGCTGTTGAGCTGTTCCACTTGACTTGTTCCTCTGTGAGAAAAGGTCTGGGTGGAAGGGAGAGAACAGTCCCTTCTGAGTAAAAAAACCTTCTTAAAAGCCCAAGTTTGAAGGAGGAGAGTGGCATTCTGAACAAGATGGTACAGTTTTCACGACGTTCGGAGGTACACAGCAGTGCTGTGTGCTGTGAGGGGCTTTGTTTTTGGCACTTGCTCTATCTGTGCACATATGAATGGCTGCATACATCGTTTTGGTTTTGTCCACTGTGAAATTGAGCATTAGGCATGCGAGCTTGCAGCACTTTATATAAAAGCAGCACTGTGTGACTTACACACATAAATATATTTAATGAAGATGTAGGAGGAAGTCTCCTCTGCATTTTTTTTTCCCTGTTGGTTTACAGTATGTGAAAATATGACTCTCTCCAGTCTCACTGGGATTTTTTCTTGTAAACAAGGTGAAATATGTACTATTTTAGTACACTAAGTTTTCTGTAAAATTGTTTATTTCTCATTATATGTATCTTACAGTAATGCCTGGGTGTTTATAAATGCAATTATAACCCAGTAGCCTAAGGCATTTTTGCGTAAGGAACAGGGAATAATACCTCCTTGAAGAAAGGCTTTGTGCTTTAGATAAGCCGAGTAGACAGAGTGAGAAGGGTTGTGATGACATGACTTGGCCAAGGCCCTGCAGCAGGTGAGCAACTGTCAGAGGTGGAAGTAAAATCCGGGCCCCAGGCTCCAGACCAGCTGCTGACCCTTTCTAGAAGCACTTCTTCCCTCTTCTCATTCTAGAGTGACCTCTGGTTTTCCCACACATAAAAAAACCAGTTCATAAGGTAAACTTATACCACCTTTTCCATAATAAAATATTTTTTTCTCTGATTTTTATAAGGCAGATTAAGATGAGGCAGATTTGGCTGGGCTCTGTATAGTGCAAGTACAGCTCCTTGAAGCTCATCTTGAAATGTATTGAGATTGTTTTCTGCAGAAGCATATAGGAGACAATGAAGACATCTAAAGGCTTTCTTATGATCATTTTCATAGTGGGGTCAATCTGTTTTACAATGTCTTACAGGCCGAATTAAAGCATCTTCCTTTAAATTAAATAGGAAATCTACCATTAACTTTACAAGGTAGGAACTGGGTCCCTATTATTAATAAAAGCTTTCTATGGTAGCCTACTTCTCTTCTGTAAGTGAAACTGGAAAACACAGGGAGGGAAATAATTGCATCAGTCAATAAATAGAGAACATGTCCTTTGAGCTGCCCATTGAACTGCTTGTTTTGTATTGTTAAAGATAAATGGGTCAGCTAATTTCCTGATAGGTAAGAGTGGCTCTCCAAGTAGTGTCCAGCTGTTTGGTTGTTGGGTACTGGACATCTGAGTAGGAAAAATACATAATTTAAATTCATCAATGTATTTATTGTCATTTATGTGACACTCTTTGATAAAAACATCAATTTGAGCTTGCTGCTTTCAGGAGGAAGCTTATAGAGTATTTTACACAGCTTTTGTGCTGGGGGGAAGAATATTTTTTCTAGGGTAATTATACTTGCAGGAAATAGAGAAGATCTCTAATGTTGTGTGTGTATAATCTATTGAGTCTGCTTTGCATCTCTATTACCATACAGGGTAACCTGCGTGATTTTGAGTTGGAAAGAAAAACCCAGCGCAACAGCTATATGAAACTCAGTTTTAGAACTGTTGGGGTCTTTTACTTTATAATTGTCAGCTTGGAGTTTGCACATTCTTAGGCTTATTTCACTATGTGAAAGGGGAAGGAATGTTTTAGTCCGTAGGTTATTGTAACATTTTTCATTTATTCATTATTATTTGGACAGCTGAAACCCACTTAAAAGGGGCTGAGATGTGCAATGTAACTTTCAGGTGCTTCCTTTTGAAATAAAAATACTAACAATTTGTGTTAAAATGGGCTGTGTTTTTTCACTGTCCATTTTTGACCTATCAGTATATTCAGTATTTTAAAGGAAATGGTAACTTTAGTTTGCCCAGTTGTAGTTTTCACTGCCCAGGGCTATTGAACAGTTTTATTTCCCCCATTGTAACACTCCACCAAACATGGAAGGGGTAAAAAAAAAATTAAAATTCTATTGTGCAGTACAAAAAGTATATCATTTCTGCACTGGTTTTGTTTGTTTTGTGGTTTTGTTTGTTTGTTTTGGTTTTTTTTTTTTTGCGGGGAGGAGCACAGGCAACAGCATGTAATTGTTGTGTTTTATTTTATTGCACTCGTCCAATTTTATTAAAAAACACCAGTGAAGGTGTGGTGTTCATGATCCCTGGGCCTGCAAAGGTGACAGTCATTATCTTGCAGACCTCGTTAGGGCGGAAATCCCCATCTTTCTCCAGTGGATTTATCAAAGCTCTGCAGATGTCCCAGAAAACAAAGCTTCAAGGACTGGATATGCTAGTTCAAATACTTCTTTTTCTTCCTTTCCTCAAAACTGTTTTGATCTTAAATCAAGTTTTTGCAGAGGTGAAGTCATACTTTATTTTCTAATGAAAAGCAGATGAGTGACATTAAAAAAAAAAAGGAATAAAGAAAGGAAAAAGCTGAAGATAGTCAAAGAAAGGTCTGAATGAGCAAAATGCTGTGGGTAATTTAAAACAACTCAGCGGTTTAAGCCACTGAGGAATGCACATTGCATATTCACTGCAGAATACTTGCACTGTCAACATCTACAAAGAAAGGTAAGTTTTAAAGAGGGCCTTTTTGGGTTCTGTTTCCCCTTGATTAACAGAACATTTATGCTGATTCTGGTGTTTTATAGAGATTAACCAAAAAAACTCCACCCTAGTGGTTGTTTGAGTAAGGTCTCTAGAATAATTTGAACAATACAAATTAACAGCTGTTGCAAAAAGATCTGATGAGGAAATACCAACGAGGGCAGAGAAAATTTGCTGTTGAACATGCTGATTTTATTTTTCTGTGGGTGGGTTGATATATATTTTTGTCAGTTTAACTAAGCTGTTATCATGATTTGTACATCTGTTTGCATCCTTGCTGTTAGTTATTGTGTGACACTAAAGTTTGCATAGTTACTCACTGTTTGTTGTTTTTTGGCTTGGTAGTAAACATTGTTTGGTGAGCATCTGTGAAATACTGCTTCCACTCAGAGAAAAAAAAATCTCCAAAAACTTGTGCCTATTTTGAGGAGGGAGTTTTGGGCATGTTTCATTGTAGCACGATTTAAGGCAATTAATAACAAGCATGATGATATGTCAGTAATTTACAGTGTTGAGCATTTGTCTGGACAGCTGCATGGGAAGGGTCAAATTTGACTTCCCTAAAATAATATTCAATCATTTTTTGTTTGATAACTCCTTCACAGTTGTCTCTTGCGTTTTCTTTGGCAGTGATCTCATTTGCAGCCTTTTTTTTTTGATGACAGTTTCTCTATCCTCGTATCAAATGCAAAATCTTTCATGGCCACATTGCCTTTCCCACAAAACAAATGTGTGTAGTTTATTTGGCATTGGTTTTGCCTTGGGATTCTTGGGATGCTAATTGAAAGTGGGATTTCTTGTCGTCTCCCAGATGTCCGAAGTTCTCGCACCAGGGCGATCTGTGGTTTGCAGGTATCACTCAGTGGCTGATCCCTCTAGTCATGAAACTTTGAGGTCCTGTAGGGCTGGATGACAAACACAAGTAAAACTGGCTCAATGCCTGGGAAACTGTAAGAGATGGTTTCTACTGTAAAATAACATTGGGCTGCCTTCAGTTCTCTGCCAGTCATATTACTCATAGAAACGCGACAGAGAAAAGAACATAAACTTCACCATAAATCTTTTCAGATTGCATTTTATGCGACTTAAAAAAATTTTTGTTTTAATCTTCTCCTCATTTCATCGTGAAGCCTCACTGATTTCAGTTTATAAATACATGGGTTGGCAGGCAGTCTGCACCCACGCAGTGAGTCTGGAGAGCCAGGAGGTTCAGGCAGTTCAGGTTGTCCCTTTTTCAAGTGAAATATGTGGAAATGGCTTTGCTGGGCACTTGCTGGTGGATTTCTTAGTCATCCTGGTGCCTCTGGCTGCAGAAAATGCTACTCACAGCCCTTGGTACCTGCCAGACCGCCCTGGGCCAGGCAGAGGCCATGGCACCCACGGCCAGGAGCCCAGCTGGATAAATGCTTAAGCCTTAGGGATGGTAAAAACATCATGTGGTGCTCAGCAAACTGCCAGAAGCAGTTTTCTTGGTGCTCAGGTTGCTGAATATTGAAATTAGTTTAAAAGAACAATTTACCAGCCATTTACAAAGGTGTCAGTGTTAGGAGCTGTCAAGCTGTGATCCTTTCTGCTTCTCCTGGGTTCTTCTTCCTTAGGTAGGATGAGATTTGGAAACTTAAAAGGAAATTGAAATAGGTTCCTGAAATAGATCACACTAAATGTATGCAGAATCAGTTTTGAAAAATGATACATTAGTGCTGCATATATTAACATCACAATTTTTTCTACTAAGATTGTTTCAGCCATAAATACTATGCAGCAATTGGCATACTTTCCTCACTGAGGTCTCAGCAGTGCAATTTCATGAGTATCACTTTACAACCCAGTGCACAGATATCTCTGAACAGTAGAAAAGCAGTCTTTCCTTCCAATTAGATCTTCAAATAGGTGTACGAATGATGTTAGAATTACTAAGATATTTTGGATATGCAGTAGTAGATCCCCTCCTGTAAAGCTGCTCTTTGGATAACTGGAATCGGTACTTTGAATTTCTGAATGACTTGAGACACGATTACCAAAGTCACAACCTCTCCCTTCCTGGTTTTCCCTTTTAGCTGCTGTCTGTCGGTGGTGTTTCACACTCAGTGAGCGTACGTAAACTTTCCAGGGAAAGCAGCAGGTTGCAGTGGAAGTGTCACTGCCTTTGACACCAGCTGCTTTTGTGGCCAAGCCTTCCTTGCCTCAAACAGCCTTCTCCAATAGTGCATTTACTGTTTGGTTATTTCAGCGTTAGTTAACCCTGCTGGGGCTGTCGCGGCTCGGTTTCAGTTGCGGGATTCCTCGGTGCCAGTGTAGCTGGTGAGGCGGTGACGATGCGTTGCCGTTAGAGAACCTGTTGATGTTTAAATCATTAAACACGTCTCGGCGGCAGGATCTGTACATGCTGAGGGACCAGTAAGTGTTTGAATACTTTTTTCACTAGAGTGAGGGCTTTCTGGGAAGGAATTATCCAGGGTTTGTTATGTATTCTGCTTACCAAACTGTGTTAGTCTCTCTGTTTGGGGTACTATTCTACTTCTGATTATTTTTAGAAAATAAGGGCGAGTAATGTGGTAGAAAAAAATGCAAACCCAAGAAAAACAACAGCAAAACACCCCACTCCCCTCCTCAACATCACCCCCCCACCCCCCAAAATAAAAGCAACCTTTTTATTTCTTTTGCAATGACGCAGTTTTGTCAAGTTGCTGTGTTTTACGGTGCTGATCGATACCGCTTTGCTTTGATTTCAGGCCGAGGAATCCTGTAAATGCAATGGCTGGAAGAACCCGAACCCGCCGCCGACGCCGCCGCGGGCCGAGCTGCAGCAGGCGGCTGTGAGCCTGGGCGAGCCCTGCCGCAGCTGCAGCCACGCTCTGGGTAAGCCTTGCTCCCTGTCGCCTGCGCTCCATGCACCCGTGCCCCGACATTTCAAGTCAAAATGCCATGCCAAGACCTAGAAGCGAGGGTTACAATTAGGAATAAATGTCAATAACTTAGTTTAAAATATGATTACTATTTAAAATATATGTTTAATATGGAAATTTCCTAACATAAGTTTTAAAGAAATTCAACTAAGGTACAACTTCTAACAACACCGACATTCAAAGTTGTTAAAATGCAAAAGCATCATTAAGCTAACCATGACAATTTTAATACTATGTGCTATATATGCGTTAACCTCACATAGTTTTATCTGTCAGCTGCCTTAGTTACAAGGCAAATGACTCTCTTGCAGGCTGTATTATGTTTCCTTACTTCAGAATAAAGTATAAATTATTCTTGAACATTGCTAAAGCAGGTACTCCTACCTACAAAAAGAACCATGCCTTTTCTGTATCACAGAAAATAAAACTAGGGTTGTACATCTTAGCTTTGTCTTAAGTTATTGTGCAGACAGCTTGCATATCTTGGAAGCAAATGCTGAAAATCCACTGTTAAATACTATTCTGTGTTTTGTTTCTGTTTTTCAGACTTAGAATAAATAACAATTTGTTGCCCACACAACCTGAAAAATAGTGATGAATCACTGTATTATTATTTTAAGAATTCATACTTACCCAGAATAAAAGCTGATGGTATATATATATATATATTAGAATCACAGAATAGCTTAAGTTGGAAGGAACTTTTTAAAGGTCATCTAGTCCAACCCCCCTGCAGTAAGCAGGGATATCTTCTGTAAGATCAGGTTGCTCTGAGCCCCATCCAACTTGAACTTGAATGTTTTCAGGGACGGGGCATCCACCACTTCTCCGGGCAACTTGTTCCGGTGTTCTACCACCCACTTTGTAAAAATACCTTTTTCTTATCTCTAATCTAAACCTACTCTTTTTCAGTTTAAAACTGTCACCCCTTGTCCTGTCACTTCAGGTCCTTGAAAAAGTCCCCCTTTGGCTTCCTGTGGGCCACCTCTAGGTCCTGGAAGGTGCTCTAAAGTCTCGCTGGAGCTTTCTCTTCTCCACGCTGAACAACCCCAACTCTTAGTCTGTCTTCATGGGAGAGGTGCTGCAGCCCTCAGATCACCTTTGTCACTCTCCTGTAGACTTGCTCCCACAGATTCACATCCTTCTTAGCAAATATTGAGTAAAAATTCAGCTAAAATAAAATTCAGAACTAACTGAAAAGAAGCAGTTGCTATTAAATTTTCGTTGATGTCCAAACCTTAGGACAGTGAAATAAAAAAAAGGAACTTTAAAACCTTCACAATAGATCATTTATTATTATTCTTTTGAAAAAAATATTGTACTTTGAATGGAATACTTTTTTTTAAAAATGGGATTTATTTCTATTTCTGCTCTATTCTTTTTATGGTCTCATTACATGTGATTTATTTCTAGACTTTTCAGCAGAGTTTTTTCCTGATATTGCATATCGGGGTTTGCTTGCAGGAGAAGATTAACAAATACATAGTATCACAGAAAATTCAGTCACTTTAGCCAAGATAGTTTCAACTTTTCATCACACAGCTTCTCTGTGCTGCTTCTGTTTATGCAATTAGGGTGGCTTGTGTTACCCATCTCTTTCATTCCTGGCTGTTGAAGAAAGAGCTTTTTTTTCTTTTTTTTTTTTTAATTGGGAGATGTGCCTGTCAGTTCTCTGTTCTTCAGCACAATTTGTGGATGCTTTGTATTTTGTAGAAAAATTCAGCTCTTCTAAAGGCTGAGCCTGGTTTTGGTCTATTAAAAAATATTAAATCACTCTTTAGCTAGGGAACCATGGAAAATCCGTACTGGAAAACCAGTAAAAGTACTTTATGAAGAACTGTATTTTTATTTACTGTTCTGTTTAGAAAAGGCTACTTCTGACTGAAGCTAATGAGGAAGATGTTTCATTTAAAGTAACTGAAATAAGTTGCTCTGTGCTTCCTCATACTACCAGCAAAAATATGTCTTTCAGCAGTGGATTCCAAGATAATTTTCCTATTAATCACCTCTAAATTAGCGTGTTCTTGCTGAATACCTTTAAAACCAGATTTGCTACGAGGTATGTGGGCTTTGTGTTATCTGTACTGCTTTTTCTTCTCCTCAGAAAGCCATTGAAATAATGATGTAGAAATTCCTGTACTGGTTAAAGTTGTACTTGATGTAAAATATTCTCTATTTTTTTTGCCTTTTAAAAATTTATTATTTCCATCTAGAGGTAATCCTAGATGCTAGTCTTGCTTGAGATGTCTCTTTCTGGGGTTGTGGTTTGATCTGCAAACTAGTGTGGGTTTTGGTGCATAAATCTATTTGATGGTATGTATTATCTTATTGTCTGTTTACCTACAACTTATATTCATCTTTTTGGTGCTTAGCCCCACAGCTTGGCTCAGTGTGGTTGTTTTATGAATATTTCTTTTATTTAGGTGATATACTGTCTAACACTATGAAGTGATGGCTGGATTGGGTGCTGGGAGAATTCATTTTCCACCAGCCACAAGACCAGGTTTTGGGTAGTCAGAGACTCCTTTCTCTTTTATATCTCATTGGTTTCTTCTGTGTTTCTATCGGTAAACATTTTAGGTCTTGAATCACATTTAAAACTAGTTAATTAATATGCTAATACACTGTATACACATTCAGTCTCTCTTTTTTTTGTCCCCAGCACTGCCTTCAGTTCCAGCTCTGCACCTTCACGTAGCATACTTAGGTATTTTGTTTTGCCTCTCCAGTGTACATTACTAGTGTTTTTATGTACACACTGATTTTTAGATGGACTGTGGACACGCTCCTCATTAATCTGTTTTTTCCACTGTTCCTAATTTGTACATTGCAGTACTTGCTCTACTGAAGTTGCAGGTCTTCCTATCATTGAGCTTTGTTCCTTCTGCTTGCTTGTTTCTGCATGCTTTTGCAACCTATACATGTGATATTAAAATTTTTTTTTTCAGGCATAACAGCACCTGAGGAAGGGTGTACCAGTTGGGCAGTGCATGTAATTGGGACTGTGTAACTAGTCAAGAGTAATGCAATATTTAATGTCAGTGTACTAAAGTTTTAATTTTAATAAAACGTTTACTAATGGCCACAGAATCTGGGAATAGGCTGTGAACATCTGAAGAAAGATAGATTGTGGGGCTGATGTATAAACATTGGTGTCTCTGGTAAATGGTGGCAGGTAGTAAATACATGCTGGTTACTTTTAGACTCACAGTATGGGTAATAATTCTCTAGTTTAATAAAATGTTTAAACACGGCCTCTAAGTAGTCAGGGTTCAGTATTGTTATGGAAACTGCATAGAAATGGCTTCTTTTGCTGATGTTTTATTCATTTGTTAGTTGAATGCAAGGTTTCTTTAGGATGTTATCAGTTTCTAATTCAAAGCTCATCTAGGAAGGTATTTATTACTTGTAAACGATCAGGACAGACAGCTGGGAATATTAACCCTTCATACCTGTCTCAAGGACAGAAATTAAATAATGTTATTCTGCCCAGAATGCTGAATATTTATCCTCAAAGGAAGCTCATTATGGCTATGCGCCTAAGACAGTATGGTATTAAAGTGGAAACAGTTGTTGGCATTTTTTAAAGTTCTGAGCTACAGTGTGCTTTTTACTTGAAGCTGAACAAAGTTATTGAATTTGAATGTTTTGATGTTATACTAAACTTCTCAAAATAAACCATCTTTACTAGGTGGACGATAAATGTGATCGTTTTCAAGTCAAGTGTTATTTTTCCTCACTACTTCCCCAACTAAGGAATCAGATTTATGTTGAAAAAACATAATGTTCATCTTGAGATATAAATATTGATAAAATTTATTAAAATATAGGAAAGCTAATATGTCCAAGCTTTAAAGCAATTTTCCATTTCTTTGAAAGGATATTTCCTTGTCCTTTCAGAGGAAAGGATATGCATACCATCTCCATTGGTCTGGAGTCAGCGAAGATCGTTGCTTTTTGTAATGCAAATATCTTCTTTCTGGGAGTTGATTTTTTGTTTTACATTGCCTTCACTCTTCCTGGGGCCAGTTGTTCAAACCAGCCTGAAATGAATGTCCCGCCTTACACGGAGAAACTTCAAGCTTTTGGAAATTACAAATGTGGAACTGTATTTACCTTTGGAGATGATAAAAGGGAGTTTGTCACTTGGAAATTGCGATACGTAAAGATGCATTTTTGTAAACTTCTGAACAAATGAGGATGTACTGTCTGCAAAATCCCTGTTAATGCAGTGTGCACAAAGCATGGTTTGTTCTTACATGGTATGAAAGTAAGAGACTTAGCCAGTATTGTCCTATTTAAAACAGAAAGCCATTTTTTGGAGCTGGTTTTTTTTTTTTCTCCACTCTTCACAGAGTAAGGTGCTACTTACACGTGGATGACCTAATTTATGGAAATTATGGATTTATTTTCTTTAGTCAAGAAACCTTGTCTCAAATGCATAGCTCTTGGACAAAAATGTATGTACTTAGTTATATAGTGCAACATATTAATACAAGCAGGATTTGTGTGGTCTGGTTTAAATGATAACAGATGATGTGATTCCAACCAGCTGTCATTCCTCTACTGTGGAAATTACCTCCACTGGACAACCTTTACAAACTGCTCTGATGTGACACAGGTTTCAGTTACCTCTGATAAGATGTTCTGTTTAAATAGGTTATTCCAGGATCAGTACCTTCACAGTTACAGCTTAATTTGAGATCTCCTGGGCTATGGTTGCGCTATGGGTTCTCTTGGTAGGCTTTACAAGTTTGGGTTTTTATTTTGTTTAGCTGCTCATGTTTCTCACCTGGAGAATGTGTCTGAAGAAGAAATGAATAGGCTCCTGGGGATAGTATTGGATGTGGAATATCTGTTCACCTGTGTCCACAAAGAAGAAGATGCAGACACCAAGCAAGTTTATTTCTACCTGTTCAAAGTAAGCTGAACTTGTGGTGTATCTTCTCAGGTTTTTAACTCTTGTACGTAAGCCAGTTTCACTGCCCCTCATGCATGGATTGACTTTATCTGCTGAGACAGTTTTTCTCTAGGGTGATGCTCTATTGAGTAACTGGGGACTGGACATTCTTGTACTTGGAATGTACTGATTCTTACTCCAAAAGTCACCTGGATGATTGAGGAACTGACTCTGAGTCCCATCTATAAACTGTGCAGCTTTCTTCACTGACATGCCAGGAAAGGCCTGTTGACATGAATGGTAACTTAGCTGCCTGCATTTCCTCAGAGCAACCTCTTGTATGCATTTCAAAGAAAGTGATTTCACAGTGAAGTTTAGTAATTACAAGCAGACATACTGCCAGGAGAATTTCAGCGCTCCTCACAGTGTGTTGTTCACTTGTGACTTTCATTGAATCTATGTATGAAAATATATTAATTTTAAAAAATTTGTATGCTTTTAACAGCTTTTGAGGAAGTGCATTTTACAGATGGGAAAACCTGTAGTAGAAGGATCTTTGGAAAGTCCCCCATTTGAGAAACCTAGCATTGAACAGGTAAAGAGTCAAAATGTCGTTTTGGTTGGTGTGTGGTGCTTTTTTTTGTTGTTGTTTATTTATGCATGTATGTATGTATTTATTTATTTTATTTTGGTGGGGGTTTGGAGGTTTTGGGTTTTTTATTTTGGGATTTTTTTTGTGTGGTTTTTTTTTATATAGGCACTGGTTTTGTAAACAGCATTTTAGGCGTTTTGCAGATGTTTCTGTGTTCTGCTTAGGACAAAATAGGGGACTACAGGAGGTTGCTGCTGCTTCTCCTTGAGTGTTGGTACAATAGTTGCATTATTTGACTTCTCTCATCATTCGTCTTATGCTTTAATGAAACTGACTTTTTTGTGGGTTTAGAGAATTAACTTGAAATGCTGCTTTTATGTGAGCAGTTCTAGTCTTTCTTTGTTTCAAGTGATGAAAAATGCTGTTGAAGTTTTGAAATCCAATATTAAAATGACACTTGCCTTCTGTATATCAAGGAAAATGTTACAATCCAATTCAGTGAGATCATAGCCTTCTCTTTCAAAGGGTACACAACAAAAAAAACCCAAAGCTGAAACCAAAGAATAATTGAGGCTTTTGTAACTCTCAGTAGATAAAGAACATATGACAAATTCAGTTTTTGGTTAAGCAAGCTGCTAAGAATGCACTTTTGGCAGACAAGTGGGCCCATTAACTCCAGTGAGACTATGCAGAGGCTCACATACCTCTCTGAAACAGGAGCTCAGTGTTTTCCCATCAGTAGATGAATGGATGCTCTAGTGTTCAACAGGATATTTTAAATGTAATGACTGTGGTGTGTAGTAATCATTTCTTTGCAACTCTCACTTATAATTCAGGAAGATCAAACCACTTTACTGGTGAATTTCTGAGAAGTCTTCACTTTAAGTTCTCCTTTATTTCAAGTATAAACAAAAAATAAGTGTATGTAATCTCCATATGCTCCCAATCCTTAAAATACATTATTAAAAAGGTTTTGTACAATGCAGTTTTTTGTCACATTCTTCATAATGTTCAAATTGCTTAAGAACATAAAGCATAGAGATTAAAGGGTAATTCTTCGTACAGCTTATTTTGAAATAAATTTTCCCTTTAAAAAAGACCAATATTTTCAATTCTGTTTTTAGCATTTCAGCAACTCAATCAAATGACATTGTTTGCTAAGGACCAGTATTATAATAGATTTATAAAACATATGTATTGCAGCACTTTTAGTCACACATTTTAATTATATTCAGTAGATTTTTCTTGAAAGTGGACAGTACCTAAAATGCAATGAGGAGACATGATTGCGAAGTATTGACACTTCTTGAAGAAGTAATGTAATTTATAGACACAAACTTTAGAAGTCCACAAGACCTAGTCTATTATTGAAAAGTAGCTGGAGAGTTTTGTATGGGGTGCTTGATTTATATATAGATGAAAACCTACTAGAACTTTCTCTGTGCCCTGACTTTGAGAATGAAGGAGAAAGAAAAAAATTTCCTTCTTTGCCTTGTCATCAGCTATTGGAGGTAGGTTAAAAATGTCTGGATGTACCTTCTGCTGTGTACACAGGAACCAGCCTGTGGCAGCTGCATGAGTAGCTGAGCAAGGAGTCCACGGTGTCCAATATTTATTTTCTTTCCCATGTAATGCAAGTTCAAGGTTAATAAACATAAAGTGAGGAATGTTTGAGGATGCTCCCACAAAATATATGGCTAAATTATTAAACAGAATTTTCTTACTTTTTAAGGGTGTGAATAATTTCGTGCAGTACAAATTTAGCCACTTACCCTCAAAGGAAAGGCAAACCATAGTGGAACTGGCTAAAATGTTTCTGAACCGCATTAACTACTGGCACCTGGAGACGCCTTCTCAGCGAAGACTAAGATCACCCAATGATGACATTGCAGGGTATAAAGTGAATTATACCAGGTAACTCTGCTTTTGCTCGTTGCGAGTCTTCCTTACAAATAGGGCACGTACAGGCTTCAGGAACACACCAGTACCTTTATGTCATAGATGTACCTGGTGAATTCCTCCAGTCATGGATTTAACATAAAAACCTAAGGGTTTTAGTGAGACTATACCAGTTTCATATGCGTCGTTGTGTCTGGAGAGGTGTGCTTTATCAGCCGAGAACAGGGAGTAGAGGCTGCAGATGCTTGTATCTAACAAGGCTTTTGCAAGTTCTGTGTTTGTAAAGTGCTCTCAGTCTTCTTAAGATATGAGCCACATGTAATACCCCTACTTGTTATTCAACTTAAAAAAGAAAAAGAAAGAAGATAACATTAAGCATTGTAAAGCATCACTGTTTGAAACCAAATCACAGAGGAGCTGAGAAATCAAAGTAATTTTGCGAGTGCTTGAATGCTAAATGGGGAACAGGTATTATTATGTTTCTTAAAATGGTAGCTTGTTATGACCTTTTAATACATTGTTAGAATTCAAAGGAATAGCTTAGTCACTGGAGGAAGAAGGGCTAGGGTAAAAAGCCAAGTCTCTCTTTATTTTCTTTTTCTCACAAGAATAGTGCAGTCCCTTTTTCAGTGAGCACAGTGAGAGCAGTTAAGAATGCTGCTCTGTCAGCACCCTGTTCCCAGGAACGGCCAGGGACACCTCTGCTGGCCGAGGATGAGCACCACCTTCTGGCTGCTGTCCTGGTGGCCTTTCCTCTAGCACGCCTCATCTCCATGAAGGAGAACAGCAGACCCTGGTGTGAGTTGAGACTGGCTAGTGACGGAGCAGACTACGCTGTCTGAGTCCGACTCAGCTGTCCTGTCACCTAGAACAACTGGCATAAAGGACAGGAATAATCCTAGGACCATGTTTGGTGGGTGTTTGACCTTGGTTGTGGTAACAGATGACAGCCAGGGTTGGTAGGAGTTAACTTTTATTAGGAATCAGTAGCTAATTGGCTCTGGTTGGTGGCTTTTGTTGTTAATCATTTTGTCACTTGTGGTTTCTCAGACCCTCCTGCCCACAGTCCCTAAGTTCCACTCTCTTCCCATCAGATCTCACCTGTCATGGTGAGCTTCTCTCCTCTGTGTTGTCTGAAGTGTTGCCCAGGGTGCTGCTGTGCACTACAGGCACACCTCCTGAATTTTTTGCAGTCAGCAACTTCATTTGAAAACCTGAGGATTTGAGTGAAACTCTATCAGAGTTTCACATGCATCCTTGTGCTTTATCAGCCAAGAACAGGGAGTAGAAGTCTGTGAACAACTCTATCTCCCAGTTCTTTTGCAACTCATGTTTGCAAAGATTAAGGCATGACAGTTTGGGAGGACATTTTGAGACAGGCTGTAC
This sequence comes from Atrichornis clamosus, assembly GCA_013400975.1. Classification (NCBI taxonomy): domain Eukaryota; kingdom Metazoa; phylum Chordata; class Aves; order Passeriformes; family Menuridae; genus Atrichornis; species Atrichornis clamosus. Next base: position 17,593 of record WBMZ01015566.1, read on the forward strand.
TTTGGGTCTGGATGAGGAAACCTATGCAGGATCCAGCACAGTATGTTTGCATCCAGTTTTTAACATTTTCTTTTCCTTGCTGGAGCTTTCATAATGGTTGTGGTCTCATTCTGCTAAAGCTCCAGATACCAATGACTGTTCACTTACACACAGTTATCGAAATCTAGTTTAGAAGATTAACAGATATTGTGACCTACATAAGCACTGTGTTCCCGAATTATCTCTGCAGTACCATAATCCCTTTCCCTAGAAAAGAAACATGACATGCTGTAATTTTCATATGTACTTCTTAAAGCAAAAACTCATTATGGGTGGAGATACTTGTAATTAAAGAGTAACAAGTCAGAGTGTGATGGGAAGAAGCCATCTGATGGGCTACTGGGAAGGGAATCCAGTCAGATTGGGATGGAGCTAGTTAAAAGTTTCACCAATTTTGCCTCTGTGTGGGGAAAAGTAGAAGTTTAAAAAGGGTAAAACAGACTGTGCTGAGGGTCTTTGGAGTCAGTGGCAGGAGATATGTGAGACTGAATGAACGAGCTGTGAAGAGAATCCCTGACCTCAACATGAATTTTCTCTAATCTATGGTTACTGTCTGGAACAAGAGCACTTTGTGGAAACTAGACTGCAGAGAAAAAGAATATATGGAAACTTAAAAGTACTTGGTTGTCATTTCTTTAAAAAAACTGGGCAATATAAATGCTGCTTAACCATGTCCTGCCTTGTAGTGGAACTGATTTATAGGGTCCTCTACCTCTCAGCTGCATTATAAATGATGTGGATAGTGGTTTTATTGCGTTAAGTCATATGTCAGATGGTGATAATTATCTGGCTTTTTTACCTCTTTACAGGTGGCTTTGTTATTGCAATGTCCCTCAGTTTTGTGACAGTCTACCTCGGTATGAAACCACCCAGGTTTTTGGTAGGACATTGCTTCGCTCTGTTTTTACCGTAATGAGACGACAACTGCTGGAGCAGGCCAGGCAAGAAAAAGACAAGCTTCCTCAAGAAAAACGAACACTAATCCTCACCCATTTTCCAAAGTAAGGGGTCACAGTGTGCCTGCATTCAAAGTTAACCAGTAACTTTGCTGTGGAAAGGGAAAAATTACCTGCAACTTAAAATAATTTCTCTTTTTATCCAGTAACAAGTAGATCCTGCAACTTTCTTTACTGCCACAGCTTGAACTAGTGTATTTTATGTACACAACTGCTTGCTTTGCTTTGTCCTAGGCTTTACTTTATGAAAAGGGTTATTCTTCTTGCTGGGGGATTGTTGTGCTTTTTGCTTATTAGCAGGTATTGTTGGTCAATTACTTTCTTTTTCTGTAGTCTCTACAAACAGTGTAGGTCCAGACCTTCAAAAATGTGCTTGCTTCTGCTTTGGTGATGAAGCAGTAAAAAAGGGAGTGTTGTACAGGAGTTTATAAGAATTTCAGTTTAATTCAACATTGTAATAGCAAACAAAGTAGTCACCTCTCCCCCAGAAGAGATGGGTTTATTTGACAAAGAAGAGAGGAATCAGTATAAAACTCCATCAATGAATCCTAAACTCATAAATTTTATATTGACTACCTTTTCCAGTACTGGAATGTTGATTACAACCTCTCACAATAAAACAGCAACAATTGCATATTAGAGTATGTCTGGAAACATGTGTGGAAACATGCTCAACTTTGACAGTCCTTAATTTCAAACATTTTACTGGCGGTAAAGAAGAGTGGTGGTGGTGACAGGATCATTCCTTGTAATCTTCCTGTTAAAATAGTGTATCACTTCAAAATACCCGTATTTTGTGGGGTTGGCTTAGCTCTCTAGGTCATACTTTAAAAGCCTGTCCCTCTTAACAACAAATGCTCTGAACCTGAAGGAGACCTGGTGGCACTGATGCCATGCAAGCTCCCGTGTTGGGCTAGACGTTGGGTTCTGCTAGAGGAATGAAAAACAATGTGGGCTTTCCTAAGCTGAGTAGAGCCAGGATTTGTTTCTTCTACTATTGTTAATAGTTTATTTTACCACTTTGAAGAATGTACACTGTCTTTGGGGTAGACTGTTAGGGATACAGGAATGTTTGTGTGTATTTGGGAACAGGATCATGATCTGGCCCTGAAACAGATGTAAAGAAGGATTTAACACCACATTGATGCAAGGAGTAGACTTGTGGAGGAAGTAGGTATGCATATGCCCCTGTTTTCACTGCCTTTTATAGCCTTTTGCAGTAATTTGAAAAGCTTTATTCACTGCAGTTCCTTTTGATATTCTGCTGGGGAAAAAAGACGGACAAGTACTGTTTGCAGATGATCTGTGGGAAATATGAATAATGTTCTAAATCTTTCATGGGCTGTACTTGTCTGAAGCATTTGTCTCTCCTCTGGCATTATGCTGAGTGAACCCTGCAGAGGAGCTGTGTCTCAGAGCATGGAGCCTGGCATTGGCACAGGGCTCCCTTCTGCCCTGGACTCTCCTTTTGGGCAAAGGGAGCACCTTTAGGCTGTGCCTGTGCATGCCTAGGGAGTAGTCACTCACAGGGCTGAAGGCAGGGCCTCTCTGCTGGCTGTAAATGAGCTTTGGCTAAAGTTTAATTCATCTTCTGTTCTGTCACAGATGGTCAGGCTGCTGTTACAAACTTTTTAGCCATTATCAGCTGTCTAGACAGCAGCAAACACTGCACATTGCTTAGGTATAGCTGTCCTATATATACACAATACAAGAGTCTGACTTGATCCTGAAAATCCCTATCTGGTCCAAGAAAGTTTTACTCAACAATCCTGTTGGTTTCAGCTGAACGGTTTCTATACATACAGATGACTCCAGAGACTAAAAATGTGCCATGTCAACTTCTGGTCTGAAAACCCCTTTGGTGCAGCATAGGATAAGCTGCTGTCTTGCTTCTGAGAAGGAATTGATGTATTAGCCCTGAGAAGATGAGTGTGCTGGATAGTCTGATCTGTGAAATTCCTCTTCCATATAATAAGACTAAGAAAGGTTTAAAGTCATGCTGTTTCTGTAACTGTACTAAAGTAGGCTTAGAAATACTGTTTTGCAAGCACAAACATGCAATTAAATGTTACAGTAGGACACTTAAAGGAATGAAGATATCTTCCTAAGAGCAATGTTAATAACTTAACACTGTTCACCATTGTATAACATCAGTCAACGCACAGCTTTCTTATTAGTGGAGTTTTGTTCTGTAAAAGAAGTTTGTAACTATTTCTTTCTGTACTGCAAATTAGATAAACATTGCTTGTAATCAAAGATAAAGTTTCCTAAATAAAAGTATTCTACTGAATTATGATACTTAATGTCTACTCTGGCTTGTGATTTTTCTGTGTGTTCTTTCTTTTAACAGAATTGGCCAACAGCATTTTCTTACTGACTTAGTAAATATTTTTATTTTAATAACATTGCAAGTGCTTATTTTGAAAAAGAACTGTTTTTGAATTATCCCATTAAGTTAATATTTCACCTGGTTTTGTGCCTAGGTTTCTGTCTATGCTGGAAGAAGAAGTGTACAGTCAGAATTCTCCCATTTGGGATCAGGATTTCATGGTGTCTAGTTCCCGAACTGGCCAGCTGGGAATCCAGACAGGTAATTTGCATTTAGTGGTAGGTTTTCATTTTAGCACAAATGAAAACTGCATGATATAGGATTAATGTGAGTTTGGTTTTTTTTTAATATTAGAAAGAGAGCTGTTAGGCTGTGACCTTTAAAAACAATAATTTCATTCTCATAACTGGTTAAACAACTTCTCCCTTAATTGAGTTTGATTTGTCCAACCTGTCTTTGAACACTTAAAGTGGACAGCTGGAGCTGAATGATGAGATTTTGCTTTTCAATAGATCCCTAAAAAAACCTTTTCATGAAGCTAAATGCCAGCAGGCCTGGCAGGTATGTGAAGGAAGTTTGTTTTCTTCGCTTCTGCTCAGCCTTGTGAAATAAAAGAGCCTCATGTTTGCAAACGCTGTTATCCAGCAGTTCCTCATTACGTAGAAGTTACTTTAGAGAAATACACTGAGATAAAGCTTTAATGTCTCTGCTTGTGAACTGGTGGCACTGTTCTGTTGCACAGTGCTTGCTGTTACTTTTTGGGTGGTGGGTTTCAATCTTTGTGACAGTCCTTCCCTCAGCACCACAATGGGTTCCATGGCCTGATTTTTTTGTGTTTGTCTTTTATGTCACTGCAGTTATCAGTCCACCTCCTGTTGCAAGATCTGTTGCATACAGTGCAAGTCCTTCATCTCTGGAGCAATCCAACAGTGGGAGTATGAGTCCAGCTTGCAAAGTTTCTTCTGCCCTTGACCCAAACTTAGGTAATGGAGAGGGAGACTTGCTTTTTGCCTTCTGTTGATATGATCAGTAGTTGCAGTATATGGTAACCTTTGCCTTCACTCTGGATTAGCAAACTTGAGGTGTTTTTGCTGGAAGACGTGCACACACATACTTTTTCTACACTATGGTAATGTTTAACTAGCAGAAATGCCAACTGTATTTGGAAAAAAAAATGGTTTTTTAAAATTAAATTAAAATGGGAAAAGGTCTGCAGGTGTCAAACGTTTTTGAAAAATACTCTACTTGGAGTACATCTATTATAAGTCATGAGAAAAGGTTTCATTTAAATAATGGCAGAGTAGAAGAGGCCATCACATTTGGGTTTTTTAATCTTTCAAGGTACTGAAACCGCATACATTTGAGTAAGGAAAAACACAGACACGCCAACCAGGTTAAATTTAAAACCTGAATGAGGTTAGGTCAAAAAAAAAAAGCTAGTAAGAAAAAAAGTTGGTGAATGCATAAATTCTCCTAATAAATCCTTTTCCAAACACCTCAGGATTAATGAGCCTGTCAAGAGAGTTTGTAGGTCAGAGAGATGATCCCAAGCTAATGTGAAGTGAGTCCTCAAGGAAGCAGAAAAACCTAAATGAATTTTTAGTCTCAGTGTTCACTACAGAGAAACTTAAGGCAGCTCCTAAACTGCAGTTTTCTTTAAGGCCATTTCTCAACTTGTCCCTCAGAAGTGGGAATGAATGCGGTAATGAGTGGGATAATTCTGAGCTAGCAGCTGGGTCTCTGTTACTGTACCTCTCTAGTCCTTGGTGGACTTTTCTTTCTTAAATTCAACTAGTTGCTTTTGCTGTATAATACATGTTGTTCTGCCATTAGTAGGGCAGTTAATAATTGACATGGCATATTTTGATTTGGAAACTTTATATGGATTTTCAAATATGTATGACACATCAGACTGTACATGCTGCTTGGTTTACAGAAGAGGTGAAAGAAACATATTGGATGCTTAGTTCCAGTGAATCCTAAAATGGGGATTTTGTTATCCAGAAATACACACTACAATTTGTATATTGAGCACTGACATGCCAAGACAGCAGCACAGAGGTTCTCTGCAGAGGATTTTGAAGCAAATAGGAAAAGTAAATAGTGTCACTGTGAATTTACAGAGGTGTAGTGGAAGGAGAGGTATATTCATCCTATTCCATGCTAATACCCCAGGGCAAAGCCAAAATTAAGCAGTGATAAATATTGTTCAGATTTAATTTATTTCTCTTTCTCCTTTTCTATGGGGATTAAAAAAAAGCCAACAAAAAAACCCAAGCCCAAAACTTGTCATACAAACTAAAGAATATAACAGAAGTGCTAGACGTTGTAGTGCAAGTCTGTGACAGTTTGGTTATTTCTAATTTGTCCGAGTTTTGTTTTATAGGGGAAAAGAGAAAAAATAATGAACCCTATTCTCTGGAGGACTCTAAAAAACCAAGGGTTGTAGGAGATATTCCTATTGAGTTAATCAACGAAGTAATGTCAACAATTACAGATCCTGCAGCAATGCTTGGGCCAGAGGTGAGATACAGATGTAGTGTTGCAAATGGTCTGTTTGTAAATGGTCTATTTTTAGTAAATGTTCCACTTGGATAGAGTATGATAAGCTAAGAGTCCTGTTAAGAAAAATAGACTTTGAAAGAGTATGGTTAGGTGAACAAAAAATGTTGGTGAAATACATCATTAGCAACAATTTTTTTAATGCATTGTGTACAGTTAGCAAAGACACTTGTAAACTAGTGATAGTAAAAAGGTGGATCTCAGGTTATCTTGCAAGGTACTTTTGTAATAGAACAGTTCCAGAGTGTGCTTTTTAATGTTAGTCATAGCTATAGCTCATAAGACGAGGTTAAATGGGGTACAAATATTGCAGCAGAATGAAAGATCCAAAGTTAAAACCTCTCTCTAGTGCAGAAACTGATCTAAACAGTTATTTGCTCTGTCTTCCCCAGTTGCTCTTTTTTTTGGCTGGAACAGAAAAACAAACAGAATTGCGGAATTGTGCCATGTACAGAATTGCACTTTTTTTTTCTTGGCTGGCTTTTCCGCCTTCTGTTCCCTCTGCCAGGCTATGTTTTGCCAGCAGCTCATTTGCCAAGGTTTAGCTAGAAACTGCTGAAGATTTGGAACCACCTACATTTCTTACTCAAACTATGTACTGCGACTGATGGCTCTGCATATTACAAATGCTGTGCCAGCCTGGCTGTTGGGGCTGGCAGTGACTAGAAACCCAGCAGCCAAACTTTGCTCAAAAAAGTAAACAGTATGTGCATGCAGAGATGTTTTGGCATTGTAAAATGATCTTGAAAAAAATAAGTTAAATAAATTTTCTGTATTATTTAATCTGCATTCAGATATATAGATGCAGTAATTAGAGATGTAACTGCAAATTCTGTAGGAATTAAAATGTTCTTCTTAGGCTCTTACAGTAGTGGCAGAGATAGTGGAAAGCACTACTAAAATGAAAAAATGGCTTTTCCTGTATCACCATTAAAAAGTGATTTGCAGTATGTGTAGGTGAATCCATAACTCATGCCCAAGCTCGCTAAGACTAAAGAAAATATGAAGACTTAGTGGCATAGGCTTCAACTGGATGTGAGCTGTCCCTCAAGAGGCTTTGGAACTTGTTGAATCATAACCATTGTTGCTGTTACCTAACTGGAACCAATATAAGTTCAGATAGGCCTTTATACACTGTAGTGTAGACTTACATCTGGCTTATTCGATGGTGTCACTTCTGCAGAGGCACATTACAGAGGCAATCATTGGCAGCTCTGTTGGAAAGAAAGAGTGGGTTTTATTTGCTTGTTCATTAAGGCTGTTCTGTCAGACGATGTGAAATCTCAAAAATGTGATTTTGTTCCTCTTTTGTGTGGTACAGACCAACTTCCTCTCCGCACACTCGGCCCGGGATGAGGCAGCAAGGCTGGAGGAGCGCAGGGGGGTGATTGAATTCCATGTGGTCGGCAACTCCCTGAACCAGAAGCCCAACAAGAAGATCATGATGTGGCTGGTTGGTTTGCAGAACGTGTTCTCCCATCAGCTGCCTCGAATGCCGAAGGAATACATCACACGCTTGGTCTTTGATCCGTGGGTATCCTTGGAGAAGGGGCTGGCATGTGAGGCTGAGTCTGGTGCTCTTTGCAGGCAGGGGTGTAGGAGGATCCAGCAGAGGTGGCGTGGAGAGCAGCTCTGCCTGTGCCACACTTCTGCCATCTTTTCAAGCCCTCATAACTCCTGGTCTAATTGGGTTGTACCCAAATACTCTCTTGGTGGCTGTGTTAATGATAAGTGGCTTCTTCTTGTGGGACTGTGATGGGTTGATCTCAGCTGGATGCCAGACTGCCACCAAACTTGCTCTGTCACTCTCCTTCTCAGCTGGACAGGGAAGAGAAAATACAAAGTTCTTGGGTACAGGTAAGGACAGGGAGAGATCACTTTCCAGTTACTGTCATGAGCAAAATAGACTCAACTTGGGGAAATTAGTTTAATTTTTCATAAAACAGATGAGAGTAGGATAATGTGAAAATAAAAACTATATCTTAAAATACCTTTGCCCCCATCCTCCCTTCTTTGCAGGCTTAGCTTCATTCACGATTTTCTCTACCTGCTTCCCCAAGCAGCACAGGGGGATGGGGAGTGAGGGCTGCGGTCATTTCACGTGTTGTCTCTGCTGCTTCTTCCT